>PVKA01012575.1:35705-57513 GCA_004027165.1 Ctenomys sociabilis | reverse complement strand
TGAGATTTAGGGTTCTTTGCCAGTACCTCTAAAATATATATTATGAATATATATTAGATTTAGTTTTCATAAATTACAAAAGAAGATTCAATCCTGTTTTGTTCTCTTCTGTGTTTATAAGGTATTACAGATCTTTTCTTGTATCATAGGGTTTTGAGGCAATAAGTATTATATCACTTTAGACTTGGTCAAGATTATCCTGAGATAAATTTGCAAAAGATTTATCATGTTTCTAACCTGCTTTCTAACATCATTATTGTCTGTGTTGCAAAGAATTGTGTGTTGTACAGCAGAGTAAATAATATATGACTAAGAAAAATTATAAAGTTAGGCAGTAGTGAAAATACTTGTGAAAGCTAATGGTGCTTAGCAACACTTTGTATAAAAAGCTATTCGAATGCACTGGTCCTATACAAGTTCTTCTGATTGGTAAGAATGCCATCTAAGCTTATTTGATGTACATTCAGTGAATCCTAAACTTTTCCTTAATTATGTTCAGAAAGGGGAAAATAAAAGAAGGAGCAAACAAAAACTGAAAGTCATATTTCTTAAGTTTTTAAAAATAAAGCATTTCATTTTTATTCTAATCACTAACACCATTAAAAGTTTTGTTGAGGAAATTAAAAATCTCTTGCTCTCAATTTATCTTTTCTGGCTGGGGAGATAGCTTTGTGGTCTAAGTGCCTGCCTGACAGGTGCAAGAGCCCAGATTCAATTTCTGATATTGCATGCAGTGCCAGCAGCTGAAACAGGGTGTGATATACATGCCTGTAAGCCCCGTGCTGGAGAGGCTGAGGCAGGCGGATTACTGAGAGTGTGAACTGTGGAGTGAGACCCTGTACTAAGTAAATAAATAAGTGAAAGATTTAAAAATGAATAAATAAATATTAACTCCATTTTTGATTATTGTCTGTGGTCAGGGTCACAATTATTATAAATAAGTAAAATAATGTCTAACATTAGTGTTAATTTTTATCTCATTCTTTATTCATATTATTCATGTACTACAACAATCTAAAATAAAGAAAACAAGATTAGTATTTTAAAAATTATAATGAACTCCAAATAGTTATCTATCTTTAAACTTTTATAAAAATATGCTGCTATGACAATTGCATGTAACATGCCACTAGAGTCAGTTTCTGAAAAGAAAATGTTCAAAACTATTTTAGAAAATTAAAGCTCAAGATACATGTTTTTGATAACCTTTGCATATATAAAATGTACGAATTTAATTGTATTGGATTTTTTAAATACATTTAAGATACTTTTATGTGAGGCATTCATTTTGATTTCTTGTCCCTGAATGGTGCTTGTTGGTTCAAAAGAACAGACTTACAAGATATTAAAAATTAATTTTCAATTATTTGCTCAGAGTGAAACTTTTTCAAGTTATGTTCATTAAAGAAGTACAAAATAAAAATACAATGATGATTATTTCATAAGTTTTGATGAAGAATATTTACCATTTATTTCTCCTGGATAATGTGAAGTCATTCACTTTAAACAGTCTTTGGATCCTTGTATGAAATGTGTCACGAAACATCCTACAGCCCTTGATTCTTTTGTCCCTCTAAGCTGTCATCTGAGATGCCAATTTTCCTCTTGAAGGTGTTCTAAAGATTCTTTGCCCAGCGTCAGAGAAGGGCTTTGCACTAAGTGTCTAAAACCATTCTCTATGAACACAGGGTAAATTGGGTTACACGGATATGATAGTACATTCATTTGCAAGTCCCATGACACTGTCATTTGGACTACTTAGCTTAGCATTTACAGTCAGCTCCCAGCTGCAGAGGGAAGTTCAATGGCCTCATTATTGTGTTTGAACTGAACTGTGTCAGGCAGGAGGAGAGCCCAATCGGAGGCAGATAGGGGCCTTCCGGTTCATCTGCACTTGAAGCTGGTTCACCAGCATGCTCAGAGTAAAGTGGACCGATAGCATCAGCTCTTACGTGAGGAAGCTCTAGCGCCTCTGTAAATCCTAAATGAATAGCAATTTTTGCCCTTTGAGGCGTGCAGAATTCTATTGAGCCCCTGTTGGATTCAGGGATCACAGGGATCAGCTTGCCTCCTGGAAGCAGGACGTGTTCATTCAGAGGCAGTAGCTTTGGCCAGCAAAGAGGATTGCCAGAGCCTATTTTCCTTTTAGCAGCAGGCGTAAGTACTGTAAAGAAACAGGGCTCAGGGAGGCTGCCTGATGCATAAACAGTATGTAATCCACCGAATGTGCTGGAATCAGAGAGCGAGGGAACAGGGAGGGGCACGATTCTGGTGCTGCTACGTTGGGAGACACCGCCGCGCTTATGCTTTGCTGAGGATGCTCGTGTTTGTCCCGCAAAAGTAGCATATCATGCACACTGACCTGTGTTTCCTTCATTATCAATGTAATCAGCACAGTTTTTCCCTTCTGGAAAAAAAATAAGGTTTTTCTTTTTTTTTTTTTTTTACTGAACTAACACCTTTCTTTGCCCTATTAAATTATAGCACTTGTTACACCTTATGATACTCAGAAAACAAGAGAGTGGGGAAGACTGTAGTTCCATAGCTGAAATCCACACAAGCCTCAGCATCAAAAAGAACATTTCTGGGAGTGGCAAAAAATGCTTGTATTTCAGGCACAAGAGAGAAGAAAATGTGATTCAGAGGAATAACTATTATGTGAAATATGAAATGCTTTACTGGTGATTTGTATGATAGCCAGGATTTGTTTCTTTGAATAAACTCGAAAACACTGGGCAGGAGTGAAGAAGCCGGTCATCAATCATTGGATATTTATGCTAAGAAGGACATTTTCTTCTTTCTCTGTCATTTGTTTCCTGGGCCCCACAGCATGACTCCGAAAGCGCTGGCGCTCAGCCCTGGAGGCATACACCCAAAATCCAGCGCTAGCCCTCCCCATGCTAATTTATCAGCACTATTCAGGAGAAGGAAACTGAATGGGAGAAACTGCCATGAGAGAAGGGCTTGGCGAAGCATAATACATGCAGCTGCGAGTCTGTTTCTGGGCAAGCTTGGTTTTGCCATCCTTTCCAGCAGAGTTTGCAGGAGGGCGAGACTTGGCTCCGGCTTCCACCTGGCTTCCTTCCTGTGGAGGAGAGAAATGGCAGGAACCCCATTAGTGCATTTTTAAATTACTCTCTTATTTCCCATTGAAAGGGAAATATTTTAGGCTATTTCACAGGATAATAAAATAATGAACAGCAATTAGTCAAACCTCCTGGGGGAAAAAAAGTGAGTTTTGGTATGATAATATTTGTCAGCACATTTGTGTCACTTAAGTAGGAGGATTTCTTTCCTAATTGCTGTGGTTGTGATTTTTCACTTCCGAACATTTTGTATAAAGGAAATTTTTATTCCTGTAGACTCTGCTGCTATTAGTGTCTTGGGATAAAGCAAAAATTCTAAAGAAAAAGACACTGTAGTATTTGAATTCATTTGCATGATTTTGACATTGTATACTACTAAATTTTCTATTTGTAATGAATTTAACTCAGTATTGGTTAATTAATTAATTTATTTGTTCTCATGGCCATTTTCTGTCTTGATGAGACAAATATACAGAAATTGAAAAGAAAGTGAAGTCCTGACTGGGGATCTGCAACACAATTCTCAGGAAATAAATTAGCAAAATTTGCCATTGTTGTTTTTGTCATCTGCCGCTTGGTTACTTTACAGTTCTCAAGGCCAGGAAAGAAGATGAAAGTGGAAAACACAATTACTTTAGGACGCTCTGCCTTCTTAGACTCCAAGAAGTCAATGCTGAATTTCAAAGGTTAATTAATGTTCTTATCTTAAACATCTTGTTTTTGTGTACCTGTTCTTCAATACAATAATTAAATTTCTGTTAAATAGTCAATTAGTTTAACATACATTAGGCTAAAGAATATTTATTCTAGGCTGGAAGGATGAAGAATGAATGACCTCTAGGAGACGTGTGAGGAGGAACACATAAGAAAGGTGGAATATATTTGTTCAGTCATAGGGGTAGAAGTACTGTAGAATAGATTACCACAGAAAAGACCACTAATTCCAAGTTGTTTAATTTAGAAGGCTTTATGAAGAATTGGCATTTGAAGAAAGCCCAAAATAATTATCAAAATTTCCATAATGTGTGATAAGTCATACACAAAGATATTTCATTATTAAAACTCATATTAAGGTATAGAGAAACTTGATTGCAGACTATACGGAGATTATAACAGGAAAAGATCCAGGATATAGGGAAAGTAGACTGACTGTAGATTTCAGAAGGACTTTCATGCATGTCTTGTTTCTTCCTCTCAAACGTGTGAGCATTTCACATCTCCTTAAAGCCTCACTGCAAGCCATATAGCTTATTTTATAAAGATTTTACTGAGATATTAAATAAATATAGTAAGATTGGAGTTATGGTCAATAAATATTAGGTATTGTCATTACTACTATAGTTGTTTATAATTATTCTGCAGTGCAAGGTGAAGTTGGAACCATAGTTTGTGGCCACGAATTATGGAAAGAACTGCTACCTAAGCAACCTTGAGTGTAAGTTTATTTTGAAGAAAGTTGTAACATTAGAAAAGAAGTTTCAGAAGATGGACTGACATACATGAAGATGCCCTGGATGTGCAGACAGCATTTGGAGACACCATCAGCAGACTAAAATGTGTAAATAAGGAAGGTGGGGCATCACAGAGTTTGAAATTATTGGCTATCATATTTGCTTATAAAAAGAGTTTAAGATATGTACATTGCATCCAAAGTTCCCTGCTCTGATCTACCAGGGTAATTACCTCTCCTTTTTCTTCCTTTCCAATAAAGTGATTAAATGTCTTCTTCCTTCAAACTTCGTCTTTAATCCTTTATGATAGGAAGTTTACCAATCCTGGTGAGCTGTTTGTCCCTTAACCTCTTGAAGTGGTGATGTTTATCCACCAGATAAGACAAGTTTACTTTGTATCTGAGGGATTGGATAATCTAGAATTAAATTTTGAACGCTAGAATAATATTAATACAATTGAAGCATGATGTGGGGGCCATCAGCACAAATTCAAATATGAAAATAGGTATAATTACAAGCAAAGGAAAATATGGTGAGGGATTACCAAATTTACAACACTGCAAATCGTAACATGAAAGTGGAAGCAATAAAGGTTAAAAGGTTTAGTTATTGATTTGTTCTTCAGACATTTTACTTCTTTGTAGGCATCATATAATTTGGATAGAATTTACAGATCATTGGAATAACTTCAAGAAAAAAACAAAGTTATCAAAATATTTAGAGAAGGTATAAAAATAGAAATATTTATTTTTCAGTTAATGTGCAAGAGCTTATAAAATTTTGAACAATATCATATAAAATAGAAAAGAGAAATCTTATGCAAAGTTTTAATGACATAAATTATTGTATTTTAAATCACAATATTAGATCATTCTGTAGAGACAAATACATGTGATCAGAGTTAAATGAAGTTTACATATGTTTATACATATATATGTTTCTGTATTTCTTAAAACCACTCAATTGCAGTATATAAATATTCATTCAGCTCACAAGTGGTAAATAGAATTCAAGAATTTAATAGCTTAATAGTATGTCTATTTGACTATATCTTGATTTGAAAAGCATTACTTTTTAATATCAAAATTTGAAGGTGTTTGTATGCAGACTTATTTTTATTTCTACAAAAATGTAGAAAGGAGTAAAACATTTAAAACTTTTTATGATTAATTTATTAACCATCAATAAGTACTATTTGAGAGGCTACACATAATTAGTAATTATGAATCTATCACATCAGAGCTGGAAAATGCAAGTTACAAAGAGACTGAGCATCTGAAAATCTAATGGGTGGATTTTAAGGTTGTCTTCAATAACTATTACTGATAGGGCCTATGATATTCTTGTCTCTGTGGCTTCTCCACAATTGCAATGTCACCTCTATCCAAATAAAGTTTTTCTCTCATCTATTCATTTCTGAGCCAGTTTCTTGCTGTTCTACCTCCTTAACCCAAAAGTATTTGTTTTCATTGAGCTCTAGAGTTAAATTAAACGTATTGGTATTTTTCTCTCAGATTGGTCCCTAAACAAAAATAAGATATCTATGTATCTATATATCCATATCCATATCCATATCCATATCTATATCTATATCTATATCTATATGTATATCTATATCTATCATCTATCTATTTATAATGTGTTCATAAAATTTTTGTAGTATTGGGCCAGTCAGATAGCTCAGCAGCTATCGAATGCCTGCTTAGGTAGATGCAGGGACTGGGGCTTGATCCTCAGCTTGCTGTGCTGGCCCCACCCTCAGGGTATGCTGAGATGGTAACTGAGACTGGGCGTGATGGTGCCAATCTGTAATCCCAGGGTTTGGGAGGCTGAAAAACAGGAGGGTCACTATGAATCAAATCTGTGTAGTGAGACCCTGTAGACCCTGTACAATACACGCACACAATTGTAGTATGTAAAATTGATGAACCTTTGTAATATACTCAATTTAAATTTTATTTTGTTTTTCAGTTTTATAGATTAGAGTAACTGTTTACAAGGTGCAGCCAACATAGGAAAACAATTCTTCAGACAAGGATCTTGAGACATTGGGACCCATAATTTATGTTGTGCACATGCCAGCCTCTGTATTTAACTTACTCAGGCATCAATAAACATTAATAAATAATAAAAAATACTCTAAGATCTAATGTCCTGGAGAAAAGTTGAAAACAGATATCTGACACAACTTATCACACACCTTTGTAGACATCCCTGTAGACACACTGGCTTTCAACAAAAACAGCTATTTTTTTTTAAAAAAAAAACTCCTAACTGTACATATAGCAGTCAGGAATAAGCACTACATTACCTGGTAGAGCTGGAAACTTTACAATATTTCATAAAGATACTAAAGAAAAACAGTCAACAGAGATTTTCTTTCTTTTGTGTCTTTAAGTGCTGGATTACTGTTCTCAATGTTTCTCTAGGACATTGGATCTCAGAGCTCCTTCGGGAGTTCAAGAAAGGAGAAGAGAAAGAACCTAGAATGATGAGCGGGGTCTATATGCTCTTATTTCAAGTCATATGGTTTCTTTGTCATTAGGAATGGAAAGTAGAATCTGAGAACTTCTATTAAAAAGAAAGAATTTCTATTATGAGTGACAAAGGAAGAATTTGGAGAAAGTGTCTATATGAATACTTCTATTTTCATGATGTTTTGAGAAACTGTGTCCCTTGTTAGATACATTAGTCTTGGTCAAAGAGGATTCTAAAGAGGAGTACAAGCTTGGAATAGCATCTGCATTAAAAGTTTATGAGGGACGACAGGAATGAGCCAAAGAATTATTCAAACAAGCTTAAAGACCTAAACAGTCTGGAGGACCCACACTGGCAACAGAATATACCGGCACCTGTGCACACTTTCTCTGGAGCCTTTAGCTCCAAGAAGAGCGGAAATTAAAAGTTGGCTTGTCCTGTGAAGAGGAAGTGATGGAGGGAAGCCTGCACAGTGGCGAGTGAGGGTGTCTCCACATGTGCAAGCACACTAAGGTGGGTACTATGGAAGAGGGTGTCCGGAATCCAAGTTGCGATAGTGTTCAAGCAGGTCAAGCAGCAAGTTTGAGAGAAGGACGGTGACTATGAGTTTGAAAAGAGAACTGTACTTAGAAACGGTATTTTCAAATCAGAAATAAGAGAGGAAGTGAAGATCAAATCATGAAAATTAGGACTAGGGAGACAGCTCAGTAGAATATGTGCTTGCTTGGCAAGTGCAAGGTCCTGTGTTCAATCGCTGATACTGCAAAAACAAACAAACGAACAAATCATGAAAATTAGCACTGATAACAATTTGTTTGAAAAACAAATACTGAAATGCCAGACTCATGGATAAAAACATCATTTTTTATATTGTTTTATCTTTATGTCATAGTATTCTAGTCAAGCTACAATCTTACCTCAGTCATCTCTTGCGTTTAATTTTGAAAAAAATCATATGGAAGGAATTAGCCTTTTCAAAGTAGGGACAGAGTCTCAGAATATTTAGTGACAAATGGTATTTAGTGGTAATTGCATAGGCAAATTAATTAAATGTATATTCCATTGGAGATGACTTCAATGCATATATTTGTATTATATATTTTTTATATTTAAAAATTTTTATAAGTCAAATCTAATCTATAACAGTTAATATGTGTTTCTGAGTTGTTCAGGCAATATTTGTGGCTTAAACATCAGGAAATGAGTTTGATAATCCTGACAGAAAAAATATTAGATACTTTGTAAGTAACCTTATTTCTCTAATTTTCACCTAGGATGAATTCATTGTGTTTATCTGCAAGTAGAAAAAAAAGAGAAGGAAAATCAAGATTTATAGGCTACTCAAGAGGAATCTGAACAAACCATCACAAACAGATACAAATAATATTTTTAAGTTTGCATGGAACAATGGGCCCAATCTTTTAACTGCGTAATTTGAAACAGAAAAAGTACATTTGTTCTGTTTGTGTCAGTATAAGCAATCAGTTTTCAATTACACAAATTCCAAGAACCTCAGTTGTCTCTTAAAAGGAAGTAATGGTATAAGAAATGATCTCTACAGAATCCCGAGCAGACTCAGTTATCAAGGATACTTGTCTTCTTAATTCACAGGAAACTTGCTATATTCACGTGGAATATTTCCCTCATTTTTCTTCTGAGCTTGTAGAATGAATGGGTACAGTATGGTCAGAGTTTTTGTCATGTTTTAGAGACAGTAGTAGTTTAAAGGTCTCCAGAAAAAAGACACAAGGATATTAGCCTTCCTGAGACCCCTAGCTTTACCAGATAGGACAAAGCATATGCTAATCAGAAGAGTGATGCATGCACAGAACCACAGAACATTTGGGAGCATGTTGACAGAGAACGGCAGTGATACTGGCTTAGCCTTTACTTGCAAGGAAGATGAGAATGCTTCCAAGTTAATTAAAATTACAATTAAGGAAGAGAGGATGCATGTTTTTGTGCCTCTTTTGCTGGTCCTTCATCATCTACTCTTTCCCTTCTCCATCAGCAACCTTGAAGGCAAAATTTGTTAATGCTGTAGGATGTGATTATGCTTTTTATTGGTTTTCTTGAATGCCTTCTAAGGAGACAATCACCCTTGATATGATGATGAGATTTGAGCACTTTTTATCGCCATTTGCTTGTCCCCTATTATTAGCGTTTCAACCTCATTAATAATTGATGTCCACATTTGAGTCACTGGTTAGAAAATACCTCTAAAATTTGACTTCATTAGCTTTTGAGTAAATGTTCCACCAAATCTCTGCATTTTGCTGAAAATGATGGTTATATATCTTATGCTAAAACCTACAGACTTAAGTGTCTAATAAAATACTACCTGACTAAAATGACAATATTTTAACACTATGCTGAAGTAGGAAGGTTTGCCTTCAAAGGTATGAATCACTGGATTCCCATTTCTTTAATTCTGCATTAATTGGTACTTGAGGCAATAAACCATAACATATAACTCTGGCTTCAGATAAGCTTTAATGAGAGCCTGACCTTTGCTTGGATACTTGTGTGACAGTGAATATGTTCAAGATAACCCTTTGAAGCTCAAATGTATGAGATAAATGTTCTTAACACTGCCTTATCTTAGCCTGAGCCTGATTATTGAGGATATTTTGGGATTTATAATTGAGATTTGGGAGAAAATTATATTCTATTATGTCCAGTTCAGTGGAAGTTTAAATAGCATTAATGTAAGTTCTTTAATTCATTATCTCAGACCTAGGAAGGACTTGAAGTTCAAAGCTCAGTAAAAAGCAGGCAACTGCCCTAAAAGTAGGTTATAAAAACAGTCGAAGGACCACAGACACTTTCACAGTATCACTATAAAGTCTTCTTCAGGAGGAGTCTGTCTCCAATTGTCTTTAATATCCTTTAACCCATTGAAATCAGAGTTTAAACTGTTTTGTTACTGAGTCATCAAATGGAAGAATTTAGAGATACTGTATAACTAAAGCATTTTAAAGGTGTGCCAATTTAAAAAAAATATGAATTATATAAGATTGCAAGTGCTCAGATAAACACTGATTAGAAATATTTTAAATTTGAAAACATCGAGATACAGTTTTTTCTTTTAACATTCTAAAGCAGAAGTAGAACTGTGGCATGGCATTTGGGCTGAAGTTAAGTTGACAGAGAAACAGCAGTGAATGCTAACTCTGGACAATAGGAATAGACATAGACAGATTAGATCCCTGAAATTAGAAGACCAGAACACAACCACTTGGCAGTTTTTACACTTCTTATGTACATTGGAGCAGTTAGTAAATTTCACCATTAGAAATACCTGACATTATCCCTTATCTTGACAAATCTGGCATACCTTTTCAACGAGATTTTTTGTGATACTCAGTATTTGAGGAAGAATGTATCCCCTGAAGTTACTTCTGCTTTCTTCTTACATTTTATTTATTTATTTATTTTTAATTTTTTTAATTTATTTTTTATTTTATTGAAGTACAAATATCAATCAGACAGTTTTAAGACACCATAACAAGACAGATTCAATAAATTAATACATTGCAAACTGTTTTCATACTGTTTTGGTATCGTACAAGGTGCATACATGATATTATACTTACCGACATTATTATAGCAGATGTCTCTTATCAAGACATTAAGAGTGTACCTGTTTACTTATTTTTTATACCTGAATTATATTAAAAATTCAACAATTATTTTCCTAGTGGATGACCATAGTACTAGAAGCAGACATACTATCCTGTCCAACCACCATTAGTGCAAATCTTGACTCTCATAGGATTATGTAGAAGCACAGCATTATCTATCCCAACTGTACTGTGCATACACACACATCATGATTTTTTCTTTCTATACTCCTTCCTTTGTCTACACCTGTCAAAGGTGAGCACTCTATTGTCATTCAACTAACTTAGGTGCTTGAACTCGACAACACAGTCCAACACAGTCCAGCATTCCACAATAATAGTGAGATATTCAAAGAAGTTGTCGACCATATCTATTTACAGCTCAGCTTAATATTATGGCCCCGCGATGTTTACTTCATTTTTATACTTTTCTGCTGGATGGTTAAGACCTAGATAGAGCAAGACCTATATACCCACACATGTACTTTATATTTCTCATGTGGTCAGTGAAAACCCCTCAGGGTTTATCTTGTAGTCCTGTACATTACTCTGAAGATCCTTTGTCTGTGTCATCCATGTGGATGAGTCACGGCCAATGCTTGACCATTTTGCTCTCTGTGAAAGCTTGAGAGAAAGTTTTCTCTTCATGTGACTCTCCCCAGGCACACTATAGAACTTCAATCTCTTTCCTCTGTGGCGCCATAATCTCCTTGTTCAGAAAATTTGGAGCTCAACTGAGTTTCATGATATTGCAGTACAGGTTGTCCTATGTCCTGAGTCTTTGCTGACCTTGAAAGGCTAAGATATAACAGGACCCTCAAATTTAAAGACCCAATTCAGAAATGGGCATCTGAGATGAGTACACACTTCTCAGAGGACGAAATTAAAGAAGCGAATAAATATATGAAAAATGATCCACATCACTAACCATTTGTGAAATGGAAATAAAAACAACAGTGAGATAACATCTCATTCCAGAAAGAATGGCTATCATAAGGAAATCAACCAACAACAGATTTGGAGAGGTTGTGGAGAAAAGGGAACACTTTTCCACTGCTGGTGGGAATGTATACTGGTACAACCATTGTGGAGGTCAGTGTGGAGACTCCTCAAAACAGTAGGACTAGAAATCCCATTCAAGCCAGCTATCCCCTTACTGGGAATTTTCCCAAGGGATCTGAAAACATTGTATCATAGTGATATATGTGTACCTGTGTTTATAGCAGTGCAATGTGTGATAGCAAAATCTTGGAAACAACCAAGATGTCCATCACATGAGGAATGGTTGAAAAAGATGTGGTATTTCTATATAATGGAGTATTGCTCAGCTATTAAGAATGATAAGCTTGAAGCATTTATACTGAAGTGGATGCCACTTGAACAGATACTCATAATTGAAATAAACCAGACACACATGTGTAAATATCATATAGTTTCCCTAGTATAACAAGCGAAAAGCAGAGATAGAAAAGGAAATGCACAACAACTAAAATCAATTGAGTCAGATAAGGCAAAGTGAATGGCATATGCTGCAGGATACTAATCAGCTTTTCTTCTGGATGGTTAACAACCTAAGTTCACAAATCAGAGTTGGAGAAATAGAAGAGCCACAAGGCCAGCCAACATTTTGGTTCTTCTTACATTTTAAATTAGCTTGATTGTGTGTTAATTAGATACTGTTGACAAAGGGTCAAAGCAGTAGCACCCAGGTATTACCTACAGCAAGATAAAGCCCAAGGTGGCACAAAATTCTAGTTACATAAAATTACAGTTAAGAAATAGGGGAAGCATGCCTCTGAGTATCCTGTGTGTTTATACACAACATGTAACCTGTGTATCCTTATATGCATGTGCCTTATATCTTTTTTGTCTTTATTTTACTAAAAGTAAATCAAATTTTAAAAAATACAATGAAAAAATAGTGCAGAGAAAGCAACAAAGGAACAAAAATGTCTATGTTTTCTAGATGATAGCAAGTGTAATGTAGGCAATAAAAAACAGAGCTAGCTGCAGGTATTAAAAACATGATAAAAATGAGTGAAGTGTTTGAATGCCTGCAAAAGTTAAGAGACAGCTTGTGGAATGAATGATTTAACATAGGCTCAGAGGATGAAATACTATAAATGACAACTCTGGAAGTTAGTAATATGATAGTGTCATATCTGTCTAAACACTGCATATATACAAAGAGAGAGAGAGAGACAAAGAGGAAGACAGATACAGAGACAGAGACACAGAGAGAGATGGCATGAGAGACAGAGAGAGAGATAGAGAGAGACAGATAGACAGAGAGAAAATAAGACAGAGAGACAGAGAAACAGAGAGAAAGACAGAGACAGAGTCAGAGACAGACTGGGATTTAGAGTGTAGCACAATTCCTGACCTGTTTGCTAAAAAAGTGAAATTTTTCAATAATTAAATTTCATCTTAAACAAAACAGAAATCCTAGCAAGAATTTCCCCTCACAGTAGAGACCTACCTGGACAGAGTGAATTACTGAACAACATAAGCTATTTAAAATAGTTTCCATTTTTGTTGTTTGTTTTAAGCATAAACAATCAAGGTTTTTATTCACATAAGGAAGGAGGCAGCACTGAAGACAATGTCCAATTGAGCCAACAAATTGACCTTAAATATAACCATAAATTAAAACCCTTAATTCCTCTTCCTGGGTCAGAGATGCACATACCATCATTTTCTAAAGAGAATATGTACTTTGGCACTAGGATAGACAACTGTGCTTCTCTGTAGCTACCCTGGGAGAATACAAGATGCAATTGTTTTGCTTACCCACTCCACCTGATGCATGTCAAGGTATGTGCACATGTGTCAAAGTAATACTGTGCACGGTATTACATTTGTGTGTTTCCAGTTTATTGATTAACTTTTATTTTTACTTTTCTTGATGAATCAGTCCATATGAGTGTAACATGAAAACCTGTTTTTACAACTTGGGGAAGAGTTTGAAGGTGACTCATCAGATGACTCAGATTGTGGAATCCAAGGAAGTTAGCAATTTATGACAGATGGAGATAGGAGAAGTAGAAAATGAAGACCTTGCTTCTGATGAGGAAGAAAACAATAATGTAAAGAAATATATGACTGCTACAAAATGGTCATATACCTGCATGATCTAATGTTATTAGGTTCTTATCAGGGTGAAAACTGTTGGACTGTGTTCAAATACTATGATTGAATGTTGTAAATTGTCTGTAATTGACAATATGCTGCAGAGTGCTTTTAAACACAATAGTAGTGAAAAAACATCCTTTATATGTTAATAGTAATACTAAAAAGTATATGTATTGTGACACCTCACTATCTGAACTGAGAAGCCTTCATAGAGGACTTGTAATTTAATCATCAGAATCTAAATGATTTATGGAGAAGTGACAGATGTGGCGTTGATATTTTTGGAGCAATACTGACACTTGGAAATTTAATTTCCTTCAAAATTTTCTATGTTTTGAGACAAAAAGACCCATCAAGAAAGAAAACAAAATCTGACAGTTTGGGGGCTATTTACTCAATCATGCAAAGCTTTGTTTTAAACTCTTAAGCAATTTATACAGTCTGAACATAAGACAATTGATGAACGAGTTGTGTCATTTTGTGCTGTTAAAGTTTTGAGCAATATATACCAGGGCTGGAAAGATTAAGGTTCCGAGTTCATTTCTAAGACAATAAAAAAGAATCCTGCTCACCATCAAAAATGCCATTCTGAGCCCTGGACAACCTTGGGAGTTTTGGTGACCCACATCCTGAAAACCCTACCGTCTTTGGAGCCTTGCTAAGCTTTGGCCTGCCACATTTACCACTGAAGAAGCCAGGCTGAGTTCCAGACAGCTCCTGGGGTCTTAGCAATTCTTGCCCTTGGCCCATACCTTTGGGAGAGGCTTGCCGAGCTGTGGCATGGCTAGCCCCCACTGTCTTACAAGTCGTGTTGGACAACAATGAGCTGCAGTTCTCCTCCCATTGCTGGAACCTCGCTGAACTGTGCCACATCCTCCACATGGTCACAGAAGTCACAGTGAGCCCTGGGGAGCTTCTGCAATGTTGGTAACCTTACCCAGGCCCGCCTTCATCACATGAGCCTTGCTGATTCGGGCTCTGATAGCCCACCATTGCAGGAGTTGCTGTGAGACCTGATGAACATTGGGAGCTTCAAAAATGTCAAAACAGATGAATGCAAGGAAGCCTCAGACTTCTAGCTGAAACAAGCCAAAGACACAAGGACATAGAAGAACTTGGAAGCCACATAGCTGAATTTTCTAAAATGATAGATACGGAGGTAAGGAAACAACTCCATCAGGCTATAGAAGAAATCAGAGCACAAATAATCTCTTGGTTTAAAAAAAAAGAAACAACAAAAATCATGAAAGAATTATTCAGTGCATCTAAAGGAAAGAATAGAAAGAAAAATAGAGGAGAATAGAAAAATGATAGAACACTGAATAAACAAATGATACAGAAAAGAATTAGGATGTATGAACTGATACACAGTAAGTGAACAATTCTATTGAAAGCTGGCAGAACCACTTGAATAAAACTAAAGATAGATTATCAGACCTTGAACACAGCATTGCAGCTGGCATTCACAAAAGGAATGATCTAAAAAATAACAAGAACCAGGAAATAACAATCTAAGAGTTATAAAATGATGCAAAGAAAATTAATATATGATTGACAGATTTCAGTGAAATAGCGTGATTCATAACAAACATCATAAGACCATTCACAGAAGTAATAGGAAAAAATTTCCCAATCATGGGAACAGGGTGAAAAGATATGTATTTATGTATGCATGTAAGATAACTTCGATAGTTCTTTACTTGATTTCTTCTGGCCTACAGAGGGAGGCTGATGATGCTTAATTTTCTTTTCTTGTCCTTTTCACTTTCTTGTAACTTTTAAAAAAACCCATATTTCATGCTTATGTCTAGTATTATGGAAAAGGAATTTGAAGACAACATTAAGCAACACCGCAACCAATATAAAATTTCTACTGTGCTTTGTGGTGAAATCCTGTATCATTATGATTTATTTTACTATTTGTATTGTCTTTAGAAATTAGTAGTAGTAGTAGAAAAGAATTCAACATACAGATAAGTGAGGAACATAGAACTCCAGTTACCCATAATTAAAAAAATCTATATCCAAATACACAATAATGAAGGTTACAAAAGTTTAGAAAAAGAACAGAGTATTAAAAGCTGTTATAGAAAACAAACATATCACCTATATTGGAAAGCCTAGGGCAATCATGGCATAGTTTTCAACAAAAACCATCAAGTTGAAAGAGCTTGAAAAGAAGTATTTCTGGTCCTGAAAGAAAACAACTTTTAACCTAGATTAATGTATCCCACAAAATTATCTATAAAATTTAATGGAGAGATAAGATAGTTCCACAACAAAAGCACAACTAAAGAAACTCGTGGTCTCAAAACCAACCCTATAAAGAGTACTGACAAATATTATAGAAAGAGACAGAAATAATTGCAACTTCAAGAACAATAAGAAGGAACCACTAAGCAAAGAAAGCAATTAAACACAGGAAAAAAGTAAGAAAATAAAAAGACAAAGGTAAGTCAATACATATCAGTTATAACCACCAATGTAAATGGCCTCAATTCACCAATTCAAAGGAATAGACAGGCAGAGCTGACCAAGAATCAAAATTCAACAATATTCTTTATTTAAGAAACACATTTAATTCAAAAGGAGATTAATATATGGATGGAAAACAATATTCCATGTGACAGGAAACCAGTAAAAAATTGTAGCTATGCTCATTGCTGACAATGTTATTTACAAACTAAGAACAGTGAAAAAAAGATAAAGAAGATCACTACATGCTTGTTAGGAGAAACTTCAAGAGGAAGACATAGTGATTATAAATATATATACACCCACTGTAGGTGCACCCACAAGACAAATTTAAACAGACATAAAAAGTCAAATGACTGTGGACTGGGGAGATAGCTCAGTAGAATAAGTTCCTGCCTGGCAAGCACAAGGGCCTGAGTTCAATCCCTGGTTCTGAAAAAAAAAGAAAAAAAAAAATCAAATAGTTAATAAAGCAATTGTAATGGGGGATTTTAACCATCCATTGTCACAAAGAGATAGATGGAATAGACAAAAACAATCAACAAATTATAACAGAACTGAACCACACTTGTGAAGAAATAGACTTAGATCTTTATAGAATGTTCTGTTCAACTGCATCAGAATACATATTCTTTTCAGCTATACACATAATGTTCCCTAAATAGACTACATACTGGCATATGGAACTTGCTTAAGTAAATTCAAATGAGTTAAAATTATCACATGCATATTATTTGACCGTAGTACAGTGAAACTGCAAATCATTGATAAAATAAATTTAAAAAACTTCAGACTTATGGAAATTAAACGACATCCTCCTGAACAATCAATGGGTCAGAAAAGAAATTATTATTTACAGGTAAAAGAAAATGCAGATACAATGTAATAGAACTTGTGGGATATAATAAAAGAGGTCCAAAGATGGCAATGCATAGCGGTGAATTCTTACGCAAGGAAAATAGAATGAACCCAGTAAACAGCCTTATGCTATCCATGAAGTTTCTAGAAAAAGAAGAGCAAGTCAATCCCAAAGCCCAATGAAAATAGGAAAATTATAAAGATCAGAGCAGAAAACATTATAAAGGATTAATGAATTGAAGAGTAGGTTCTTTGAAAGAATAAACAAATCAAAAGAACCTTTTACAATATTATTAACAAAAAAGGAAAGAAAAAAATCAAATTAATGCAATAAGGAATAAAAAAGTATCATCAATACCTACTTTGAAAAATCTTCACAATCACAGGATGCAACAAGCAGAAGAAATGGACAGAATCTTAGATACATATGAATTTCCAAAGCTGTATCAAGATGCAAAAATTATGAATAACCCAATATTAGTCAAATAATTGAAAATTAGTAAAAAAGTTACCAGTGAATAAAAGTCTGGGAACTGGTGGATTCACAGCTGGATTCTTCAAGAAATTTAAAGAAGACTTACTGCCAACTTTTCTCAAACTCTTCAATGAAACTGAAAGGGAATCTAATTTCCAAACTCACTCCTAGGTACAAATATTATCTTCATAGAGAAATCAGTGGAGAACCCAACCAGAAAAAGAGAACTAGTGGCCAGTCTCCCTAATGTACAGTGTAAAAATCTTCATTAAAACACTAGCTAATTGAATGCAAAAAATGCTGAGAAAATTATACAACATTACCAAATAAGATTCATCGCAGGAACTCAATGATGGCTCAGTTAATGCAATTCAATAAATGTAATTGACTACATCAACAGAGCCTATGACTAAAATCACATGATCAGCTCATCAGATTCAGAAAATCTTTTGACAAAGTACAAGTCATTCATAATAAAAATTCTACAAAAAATCAGAATTGATGGTCTTTACCTCAACCTGATAAGAGTCATCTTTGACAAAGCAACAGCCAACAACATACAAAATGGAAAAAGTAACTAAAAGCCTTCACTTTAAAGTCAGGAACAAGACAAGAATGTCTACAGTCTTCACTCCTATTCACTATAATTTTGGGAACATTAGTCAGAGCCATTAGATAAGACAAGGAAATAAAAAATAAGAACTGGAAAGAAAGAAGTGAATAATAATTATTCACAGATAACATGATACTGTACATAACAGAGCCAAAAAACTCAAAAAAGGGAGGCTGGGAAGATGGCTCAGTGGAATAAGCACTTCCCTGGCAAGCACAAGGGCCTGAGTTAAATGCCTGGTTCTGCCAAAAAAAAAAAGAAAAAGAAAACTCAAAGAAAAAAATTGTAGATTTAATAAACAAATTCAGTAGTGTAGCAGGACAAATTAAACACCCAAAAATCAATAACATTCCTCTACATATCTCTCATCGAAAGAGAAATTAAAGAAGTAATACCATTCACAATAGCATCCAGAAAAATGAATACTTAGGAATAAATATAACAAGAGAAGAGATATAAACAATAAATACTATAAAATGTTGAAAAACTACCATCAAAATGGATCAAAGATTTATATATTAAAAAGAAAAACTAAATGTAGTAGAGGAGAAAGTAGGTTAAAATCTTGAAAACAGTGCTAAGCAGAGCTCATGAACAAAAAGCCAACTGCACAGGAAATACTTCAGAGAATCAACAACTGGTTTCTAATCTTTTGCAGAAGTTTCTGCATGTCAAAAGAAATCACTAACATAGTAGGAAGAAAATCCAATTGAGAAAAAATATTTTGCTGACTGTCCCTCAGACAAAAGACATGTATCTAGAACATATAAAGAATTAAAAGAAGTCAGAACACCCCAAACTCAAAGACCCAGTCCACAAACGGGCATCTGAGATCAATATGGTCTTCTCAGTTGAAGAAATGAATATAGCACTTAAATATATGAAAAAAATTCAACATCATTGATCAGATAAGAAATGCAAATTAAAACAACACTGAGATTTTATCTCAAGCCAGAAAGAAGGGCTATCAACAAAACGTCAACTAATATCATATGCTGGAGGGGCTCTGGGAAAAAGAAATCCTTCACCACATTTGATGGAAATGTAGACTTATACAACCACTACAGAAATCAGTGTGGAGATTTCTCAAAAAGCTGTGATTAGAGGTCAGATTTTCCCTTTCTAGGTATTTTTCCAAAAGAACTGAAAACATCATACCACAAGAATATATGTGCACCCATGTTTATAGCATCTTAATTTATTATAGCTGAATCTTGGAAATAACCCAAATAGCCATCGACTGAGGAATAGATTAAAAAAGATGTGGTGTTTTTGTAAAACAGAGTATTATTCAGGTTTGAAAAAATAAACTCAAAAAGCTTTTATTCATCAATGGATTGAACTAGAGACCCTAATTTTAAGTGAAATGAGATCTGCATGTTTAAACATCATGTTGTCTCCCTCATATCAATGCATGGAAAAATAACTAAGACAAAAAAGGTACAAGAGATATTGTGAAAGGGGAAAAAAATTTCAAAAGGAGAGGAAAACTGGCATAAAGGAAAGGAAAAAAGGAAGAAAGAAGGGAAAAAAGAAATACACACACACACACACAATAGCTTTGTTAGTTATACTGCTGATTTCTGCTGTTATATTGAAAGGAGCAGTTAATGCTCAAATTTTCTTTCTGTCTCTTTTTAAAGCTTTTGACCTATTTTGCATGTGTCTTAGCCACTTTTCTCTCATTGCAGGAACAAATACCCAACACTGAGAATTAAGGAAGGAAAGGTCACAGTGGAGGTTTCAGTTCATACTCAGCTGGCCCCAAGGCAGAGTGACACATGACACCGCAGCCATTCATGGTAGCAGTGAACAGCAAAGAGCAAAGCAAGGGGCATCAGCTTCCGTAGCTAGCTAGCCTCTTTCACCTCCTTACATTGTAAAGCAGATTACTCACCCCAGGGCCACAATCCAAGCAGTACATCAAGAATCAATCACAAACCCCAGAAGCTGCCCATTGACAGTATGAGGCATTGTGGGGACAACTAGACTCAAACCATAACAGCATGCTTATCTCTGGTAATCTGAACAATTAATTTAAAGACAATATGCAGTATAACAATCACTGAATTTGTATCATTTTGTTTAGTAAAAGTTTGTATCACTTTAAACTTTTTTTTTTACTAGTTTTTGCCAAATAAACCTCTCAAATGTGATATAAAAATCTATGGGTGGGTAGATACCAAGAAATTTTATACTTTGAATTTAAAAATTTATCTTGGAATTCAGCTACCAGGTCTTTCTTCATATAGTAATAAATCTTATGTCTTTTGTTTTACATCAGACTTGTTGCATGTATTTTTCAAAGTGACTCAAATACCATATTTGGTTCACTAGTTACCCTTATTGTAAAAGAATATTTGCTAAAAGAATATGAGTTGACCAACATAGGAATGATTTGCAAGAATTAATTCAAGATTCCTGAAAAACTGTTGCAAGCTTACAATAGAGAATTGCATGATTCAACCTTTGGATCTCAAAGTTCATAACAATTTCTTCCTTGACGGAGAAGAAAAATAAAGAAGTATGGATGCTTTCAACATTATGCCATGGTGATAACATTGATGGTGCATCTGGACATGGTGGCACATACCTATTTTCTCAGCTCTTGGGAGGCTGAGGCAAGAACATCCTGTATTTAAGGTCTACCTGTAATATGTAGTGAGCTCAAGGGGATCCTGGACTACGTAGTGAGATATTGTCTCAAAACAGACAAAAAGAAGGTTAATTTTGAATCCTCAACACAAATGAGGCCAGAAATGATCACATTTTACAACAAAATGAAAGACTTGAAATACAAAGCCTTGCCAAATGGCTGTGTTTTATTTAGTTCTTGACACATGAGACATCAACAGTTTTATACTTTACAATGAAAGAAATAAACATAGAATATCATGGAGAAACTTCTCGAGAGGATTGGGGCTGAAATGATAAATGATCAACAAGAACAGAATAAGAATGATATTTTATGCCCAAAGAACTCCTTCAAGAAAAACTGGAGTAGATTGGTAAACAAACAGGTTAAACATAATAAGACCTCTTAAGAAAACAAAAAGACCAACAAGATGCCAAACATGTCCTACCAAGGAAGACAGGAACACAAACAAGTGAGCTTCCAGTGTAAGCCACACTTCTGTATGGAACATGCTGCTCTTAAGTGTGCAAACTACCTAAGTGTTATGATGGAAGCAAAGATTATTTTTGAAGAAATGTTGTATTTTTATTTTCATTGTAGTTACATAGGAATTTATTTCTACTTTGTTTTTAGATATAGTAAGAAAACTATTGGTTGATGTGGAAAATACTGATATTTACTCTGAGCACTCAGCATATATTCGATATTTTAAAATATTTTAATGAGAAAAACATAGCATTGAAACAATGCTATGTTTCAGAACAAGTTAGTAGGACAGTTACAATAATTGATTCATTGCATATTGTTGTCTTCATAGAAGTTATTCAGAAGATAAGATGCAGACATGATATCTTGTCTAGATAATATTAGTACAGATTATCTTCTCATTGAACTGATAGAAGTTGGTTGTATACCTGTCCTATTATATATATATATATATATATATATATATATATATATATATATATATATATATATATAT
>PVKA01012575.1:0-35605 GCA_004027165.1 Ctenomys sociabilis | reverse complement strand
ATATTCCATTGTTGTTAGAGAAGCTGTATTTGGAGAAGTATTTAAAGGACCTTTTCATGATTAATACCAGTTCTAATATTGTAGGTACTTGAATTCAGCAAAATAACTCAATATAGTCCAATAGTCCATAATAGTAATGGGTTATTACAAGAAAAGGCAATTGTATGAAATTGTTGACTTGCACCTTTACAGCTCAGACTTATACAGCTCAGCATATTAATATACCTTTACTTTTTATACCTCATAATTATACTTTTCTGCTGGATGGTTAAGACCAAGATAAATCAAGGCCTATATACATAAAAATGTAAGTTTTGTATCTGGCAAGGTCAGTCAAATCCCCCAGGGTTCACCTTGAAACCACGTACAATATGTTGTAGATCTTTTGTCAGTGTCAGCCATCTGGATGTGTCACAGCCATTGCTTGACCAATTTGCTCTCTGTGAAAGCCTCAGAGGACTTTTCCTCTTTAGATGACTCTCTTTAGGCACACTGTACATCACTGATCACTTTCCTCTTGGTTTATCTTGGTCTTAACCAACAAAATGATATGTATATATCTGATATTTTATTTTATTGACATTTCATTTTCCTGTGAAGTCAACATTGTAAAATATAATAGAAGGCTAATGGCAGGAGAGGGAGACAAAAAAAGTGGCAATTGTGAGCTACTGAACAGGAAAGGAAAGCTAAGTATATGTGTTGTCCTTGTAAGTGACACTTGTGTATGGCACATACTATTGTCACATGTGAAGACAGCATTCAGTGTGATAACTGAAGTAAAGAGTATTTCTGTAGTACAATTTTGTTTGTATCGTCATCATAGTTTATACAGTAATTTATTTTGTTGTTTGTTTTTAGCTCTTGTAAGCAGGTAATTAATTGATGTTGAAAATGTTCATGTTTTGCTACAGACTCATTATATATTAAAATTTAATATATTATTGATACAAGTACACACTGTTTAATATTATAAACTCATAGAATTAAAATTAATAATTCATCAAAGACACACTCCTAAAAGATTAATGTGAGTGTTGCACAGTCCCCTACCTTTTATAAAGATTTGCTGTGATTCCCCTGGGGCTATGAAACAGTTTTGAAAGTTGTAATTAACATGTGCTAAGATATTGGGTAATGTATTAGGAAAGTTGAAGAACAAGATGCTTTTATACTAAATAAAAGTCAAAAATAAAATTAGATATGAAACAAGTGACAAAGGAATTTAAGAAGAGTATCAAATATAGTTGGCTATTAGAAAAACAAGCCTTCATAGTGGTTGCCAGGCTAGTGCTCAGAACGAATTACCAATATTTCAATATATCATGTTAATTATTGGTTTCATGGCACTCGGAGGTTGACAAAGAGCCTCAGTTATGTCTGTGAAAGAACTCAGATACTATTTTAATTGTTTTCACCAAAAGATATAATGAAGAATATTAAAAGCAAAGCTAAACTAAAGTAGAAAAGCATTGGACACCTAATTAAGTGTACATTACATTGTCTTAGAATTTAATTTGTAAAGTAGAACATCACTCACACTTCAGACATGGTGAAATATTGTTCCCCATATCATTAATGTGGAGAATGAAAATAAACACGACAGTGAGATATTATTTTATATGTAGTGTATTCATTGAAAATCTAAAAGTCTGAGAATATCAGGTGTCTGGAAAGTGGAACGGCGTACATTACTTTATTGTGGTGATGGAAACTCCATTTGAGTCAATCATAATTTGAAGACAATTATTAACCTTATAAATTTGGAGAGGCATAAACTTGAAAACTAAAAATATTCACTAACATGTTTAGAAACTCAATGTGTACTGTTCAATAGATTCTCAATTCAATGGTCTTATAAGCATATATAAAAGTTAATCAGAACAACTGAGACAATGAAACATATCATACAATAAAAAGAAATATATATGCCAAAGGATAATGTGGAAATAGAAAATATTAGACTATCTTTTAAATAGGTAAAAATGATTTGGAGAATTTGTTTCAGGTGTGCTTTTTGGTATGAGTTTATGCAAACTATATTACAGTTAAGCCATACCTTATAATGTATTATAGCCCAACAGACTCACACACTATTGCCAAAGAAAACATCTACCAACTGAATAGAATGATTAAGAGAAATATTCAAGAGTATAGCTATTATAAGCGAAACAAATAGCTGGGTGTGGTGTGTATAATCCCATAACTCTAGGAACCCATTAGAAAAATGGCAGATTTCTCTTCAAAACCATCAAATGAAGAAGAGCATGGAGCAAAGTATTTCAAATATTGCATGTAAACAAATTCCAACCGAGGGGCTGGAGAGATGCTCAGTGTAATAAGCAATTCCCTGGCAAGCACAAGGGCCTTAGTTTAATGCCTGGTTCTGAAAAAACAAATATCCAACCCAGACTGATATATTGTGCAAAACTCTCTTTCAAGCTCAGTGGAGAATTAAAATATTTCCATGACAAAGAACAACTAAAGAATTTCATGACTACAAAGCCAACCCTACACAGTCTACTAAAAGACGTTCTAGAGGGATCAAAATGACTACAACTCCATGAATGAGAATGGAAAAACCTCACCAAATAAGGCAAACAATTAAATACAGGAGTAAAAGAGATATACAATAGCAGTCTTTCAATTATTATTTTGTATACAGCAGCAAAATATTTCCATCATCATAGTCTACAAATAGACTTCTCCTGCACCCTATGGGTCATGATTCTATCTGGGTCTGCAGGGTAGATATCAAGGAAATAGCAGTGGTTCAGTCCCACAAGTGACTCTAAATTTTGTGTTAATTTAATTTTATAAAGTCAAAGAATTATTAATGATTCTGAGAAATTAAATATATGAATATAGGAAAGTGATAGCCAAAAATAATAGTTATATGGTTATAATAGTGAAATAGTTAAAAAATAATTGATAAATCCAAACAATTACTTTCAAGAAAAAAATATCTAGGTCACATTGGATTTTATCCTAAAATGTCCTTCCAAGGTTTTTTTTTTAATATATGAGATTATGTACATTTTCTGTATATGACTGAATTGGTATTAAATTTTCCTTATCTATAAATATCACAAAATTAGCATTTTTGGGGCAGGAAATAGATGCCAGAATCTTTTTTCAAAATAACCTTTAAAACTAGTGCTTTCCATACTTTTAGTCATATCCCTGATAGTAAAATTATTGTGTCAGGATCCTTATATACATATTTGCTTATAAATTATCTAATCTTTGCATATATGCATACTACATATATGGATCTGTATATAACATACATATATGTTAATATATGTTAATACATATGTGCTAGTGTATGAAATATAAAGATTAATTTTGTTCTAATTTTGGTTTTAAAACATTTAAGTTCCAATATGTTTTCATTCTCTCAAAGGACTGTCCTATGATCTCCCTTGAGACTGTAGCCTATATTTTTCTATCCCCAAATCATCTAATCTCACAGAGACAGTTTGTGTATTGCCAAGAGCTATGATTTCTGCTACAATTAGCTTGGTTTCCTAAGGGCTGGATAAATAACCAATATGAATTTCACAACCTGCCATAATTTTCAAGATAAGATACTAGGGAAGAAGCTCAATTTCCCTACCTTGTTTAGTACGGTTTGAAACTCGGAAACATGTTTCTGAATTCTTCTTTCCTCCTTTAGAAATCTGGCCAGCTTTGCTTGATTTCAAAGACCAGTTTCACAATTGTTAGGTCAGCACGGGGAAAGTAAGGGAGAGAAATAGCTCACAAAAATAGAAAACAGCCACTTTAAAAGAACAGATTATTATTGTCTATAATTTCTGTCATATAAAAAGGTAAAACCAGCAACAATATGAAGCAAGACTGAAAGAGAACAGATGAAGCAGGAGACATCAGAGAGGCTTTTATGAGATTAGTGGCTCCTGAACTGGGTTGTTGATTGATTGATACTGCTAAATCCCACCTTCATCCTAAGCAACAAGCAATGAAAGTGGTGGTAGCAATAGGCTTCCTGTTATTTTCTGAACATATTTTATTTGTACATAGAAAATGAATTGCTCTGAGGGTGAATACGTAAAACAACAATAAAATCAAAAGCAAAAGTTATAGCAAAATATTTTCTGACAATTTTAAGACATAAAGCTACATAGTGGTGAGCAATCACACTATCAATATTATCAATATTATCACAAAAAGAGAAGAACTGAAAGTAAGGCCTAAAAAATGAAGGTAGACAATGAAAGACATGTGGCAAATAATATAGATTTAGTCTTGTAAATACTAAAGAGATAGTCTTGTAGGAAAAAAAAAGTTTTAAATATAAAACAAATACAGACTACTTGTTTCTTTTTTTCTTATGCATTAGGTTGCTGTAGGGTTTCACTATACAACTCAGCCTCCTAGTGATCCTCCCGCTTTCAGCTTCCCCAGCAATAAGATTACAGGGATGCACCATCATGCCCATACTCTGGCTGGCTCCATCTTGGGCAGAGATGGTGCAGTAAGTGGTCCCAGGGATTGAACCATGGTCCCTGTGTTTGTCTAAGCTTGCCTAAGCAGTGGCTTTAGTCTGCTTATTTATCTCACCAGCTGCTAATTGTCTCGTACAAGAGTAGAAGGAGAGGTGCTTTTGATTAATAAAACAAATCAGCAGAAGGCTAACAAGCCTTCTAAGAGTCTCATTGGATACCTTTGCCAAAATGAACTTTATCAGTTCTTTTGGGAAAATTCCCATTATGGGGATAGCTGCATTGAATGGGATTTCCAGGCCTAGTTTCTTAAGGAGTCTCCACACTGATTTCCATAATGGTTGTACCATTTTACATTCCCACCAGCAATGGAGAAGGGTTCCCTTTTCCCCACAGCCTTTCCAACATTTTTTGTTGGTTGGTTTCTTTATGATAGCCATTTTTTCTTGGGTGAGATGGTATCTCAGTGTTGTTTTAATTTACATTTCTTGTATGGCTAGTGATGTGCAGCATTTTATCACGTTCATTGCAATTTCTATCTCAAAAAAATTAATTAAAGATATTATGTCTACATCTTGTCCTCTGAATAACTACTATGAAGACAACAATATGTAATGTATTAACTCTTATAACTGTCTTACTGACCTGTTTTGTAACAATTTCATTGTTATTTTATGTTTTCTCATTAAAATGAATGAAAAACTTAAAAAAATGAATTTTGTCTTTTGTTGATGTCAATAGTGCCCATTCTGAATTTCACTGGGCTCTATCTCACCAAGCAAACTACATACAAAGATATGCTGAAGTGGAGCAAGCCTACTCAGCTACAGCCCCTGCCTTACCTATGTGGCCTGCATGAATGGGAACTTCCAGTGTGTCCAGCTAAACACAGAACTGCATACGAGAGGTTTCATCTTGGTGTCTTGCTGTTGAAACTTTCTGAGCTTGGTGTGCAGATTCATTACCCTTTAAATATATTATGAAATTTACTTTCAGTATAAAAATAGCTACTGTAAGTTTTACCTTCCAATACACTTTTACCTTCTTTCACACAGGCCATGTACTCTACCTTAAGAATACTTTTCAATGAGCAGAAAAGGAATAGAGCTGTTCTATTTATATTTCTTTTGTGCAGTGCTGACATGTGAAAAGTGGCGAGATAAAATGAATGCAATTTAATGGCAATTTTGTAATGTCATTAAACATTTCTCTGGTAAGAGCAGCTCAGGGATCTTATTCTTAACTAAAGTTTTGTGTAGTAAGGATAACATTTTAACAAAGAGCAGCAATACTACTGATTTCTGAACCCCAGGGGGATTACAAATATTTGATTGGAATTGTGACAAGAAAAGCGATGGCGCTGAACAAAATTGATGAATGTTTTTCTAATTGATTTATTGTGGCAATCGTAGGTCATTGAGATAGTGAAATAAATTGGAGACTCAGTGGCCTTTCCTTCAGTTAAAAGTGAGAAAAATAATGATGCCACCCCATAGTTTTGGGGCTGAAGTGAAGAAATGGGAATTAATGAGGCTCATTTCTGGCGTGAACTGCCCTGAGTGGTGCAAGACTAGAGGGCAAGGGAAATATATAATTACTTGTGTGAAGGAGAAATGGCCAGGGGGTTAGCTTAGTTACACAGCGATTTAAAAGGCAAGACTTTGCACCTACTTGATTTGATGCATTGGACTTTTTGGTATGGATGGGAACTAGAAAAGACTGAATTCCTTCTGCAAGAGTAGCTACTGACTGTCCATGGAGACACCCATTTAGACTGTGCAAAACCAGTCATCTTTTTCTGACCCCCCCACTCTACATTATGGATGAAACCACTGAAATGAGAAATAATGAAAATATGCATTGCAGATCATCTAAACAAATATTGAAAAATTCAGCAAAAACGTTCTCTTAATTTATAATCCTTGCTAATATTTTTTCATTTCTATCTGCTCAGGAGGTATTATGAAATTAACTGAAGTATTTCACACAAATTGCTATTGGAACTGATAGCTAATGGTTGAGCACTGTATCTATAGTTACTATGCACTGTTTTTAGTAAATATTTTCATTAAAAATCTTATAAACATCTTTTTTATTTAATGATTAACTCATTAAACTAATTAACTTTTAAAGTAAATTAATTAGCTAGCTGATACACTAATCTTTTTGTTGGATTATCTGCTGTGAAGCACTGACATATTATTTTTCTTTTTTTAATTCTTCCTGTATTTATGATGGGGTCTATTAAGTCTACAGGGTCTTACTACATAGATCAGATTCGGAGCGATCTTGTTTTCAGCCTCCTAAATGCTGGGATTAGAGGCATGCACCACCATGCCCAGCCTCAATCTAAGTCTCAGTGTGCCCTGTCGGGCGTTTGGGGCACAGCATGCAGGGGATCGAACCCTGGCCACTCTGTTCTGCCTAAGTAGGCACTTTAGTCCACTGAGCTATCATGCTGGCCCAACATTTTTTTTCCCCGCATTGGACATCTTTTCAATGTTCAGGTAGATGGTAGATGTTTCTTTCTTTCCTCTTTTTTTTTTTTTTTTTTTTTTTTTTTTTTGCCGTTCTAGGACTGAAACTTGCCTGTTATGTATGCTGCCAAGCTATCTCCCCAGCCTGACATTTCATGTCTTAGCCTGGGTGTCTTGGCCACTTTCTTGCTGTGAATATATAATACCTGACATCTACAGTTCAAAAGGAAAGAGGCTCATTCTGGCTTACAGTTTTAAATATTTCAGTCTAGGATCAGTACAAAGAAATGCAAAAGCAGTGTGTTAGAGGGACCTTTTTGTATAAGAAACCAACTTATTTCATGATGGCGAGGAAGCAGAGAAAGGAGAGAGAAAACTTGGGAGAGGGGTTGACCCCAGTGACCTGCTTCTTCTGAGCACCTACTAATAGCAAGCCAGCTGTCCTACCCTCGTAATCCAGTTACCTGCAAAACACATGAAGCTTTGGGGCCATATTAGATCTAAACAATAGCATGACAGCACACAGTATCGACACCATCCATAATTTAAGGGGAAAATGTTTAATTTGGTTTATGCCTTTCAGAAGATCTGATCTGTGGTTGATTGGCTCCAAGGTAGAAATTACAGGGCAGAGAGACATGGACGAAGAAAGCTGTTTAGTCCATGGCAGGCCGGGAGACCAAGGAGACAGTGTCAGACATGGAGAGCAATGGGGCCAAACGCAGGTCCTGAGACCACGCCTCCACCACCCACTCAGACAGGCGCATCAACGTGCCCACTCGCTCCCCAGGCAGGCTGGGAAACAACGAACTTGACACTCCACCATGGCTCCCACTACTAGTAAATATCTGTTGCTAAAATACAATGGAGAAAGGATGAATAAATTTAAAGTAGAACACAGGGAAATTTAAGAGAGAACATAAACTGGTATCAGCATTTCAGTGAGTAACTAAATACTATTTACACACATCAAATGTTCATGGCTCTTGCCTCAGAAATTGCACTTTAGAAATTTATGCCATGCATACATATTTATTCAACTATAAAATGAATCATATGGATGAACACATTTGTTATAGCAGTTTGTAATAAAATAAAGAAAATAAACTCAAAAGTTCACTGAAAAGATATTAGGAAAATAAAAACAGAATATTTATTTTCAAAAAATGGAATAGCTTTATATTTATTCAAATAGAAAAAGGGAATGCTGAAGAACTGCACAGGTAGAATAATATTTAATAATGTTTATTGAGTCCTTTCTAAATTTCAGAAAACCTTGTTTTGTGCTAAGTGAAATACTGTATCTATATAGTATAAATATAGAGGAGGTACTATAATTTTACCTCTTCTAATAAAAGAAATTGAAGTATAAAGAGATTAATTTGCTTGAGGTCATACAGCTAGCATTTACAAAGTCAGCATTTGATTTCAGCATTCTGGCTTTTGGACCATAGTTTTAATATTTTATCATCTTTTTAAAAACTGAGGTTGCTTATTTGGAAGTGCAGAAGGAGACTAAGGAATGATCTCTTCTAAATGAAAAGGGGGTCTAAGGGGACAAAGGCTGGGAGGGGGGTAAAGGAGTAGAATAAAGATGTACAGTATGCAGGAATCTAGGAACCTCCATGAATGTAAACATTTACACAACAAACATGCACTTAATTTAGTACTAGTAAGAATAGAAAGGAGGAGAAGAGAACTAGAGGTAGAGGGAGTGAGAGGTAGAGAAAGGGAAGGGGATTAAAAAAAGAATATATATATATATATATTCTTAGGGAGTGATATATATATATATATATATATATCACTCCCTAAGTGATTATAAAGGTGTATACATATTAAATATATATTATACTTATATGATATTATATATATATTTAAAATATATAATATTTTAAAAACCGATGCTTTCATACACCTACTTGAAAATGTAAAAGGCAGTACTGTCTAGCTGATAGGTTATTCTGTGATTCTTAAGACAGTGACACAATGAATATAAGCTCTTAGTTTTTTGCAATATATTTTGCAATACAGCTAGAAATAAATGCACAAGTATATATTAGAGTGGTTTTACTTTCACATTAAGAATGATCCTAACAAACTTTACACAGAATTTTACCGTTCATCGCAAATATTATTTGCTAATATACTTAAATTATTTAAAGATATATGGAAAAGAAAAAAATGCTTAACTAGGAATAATATTTCATAGCAAATTTCTTCTGAAGATGTGCTGATTACTTTTTCTACCAAAAAATTCATTTGACAGCATACATTATAGTAAAAGATAAGACTGAGAGTAATAGAAAAAATAGGTGTACTACTTTCATTGGACCTATTCATAAAGCATTTTGTTTCACATATGTAGAATTTGGTATTGCAGTAATAGATATTTCCTTGTTAATCAAATTGTTATAAAAGTCTCTCCTCTGCATATGAAGCTATATGCAGCAGTAGGTCTCATCATATCTCCCTGTTATATCCCCTCATTCCAACAATAACACAGCATTCCAGATAGTTTTTAAAAACAATATTTCATTCTAAGACTATTTAGAGTTCTCTCAACCCTTTCCTCTATTATAAATTAGAATGATGCTATTATACATTGTAGCTTAGAATTCAAATTTATAATTTCTCTTATTTTAATTCTATAGCTGAAATTTTCTGGAATTAATTTAGGAAAGCTTAACTGTTAAAGTTTGTATGAAAAAGATTCTATGATTATTTCTCTTCTTCCTTTCTGCAGATAAAAATAATATGTCATCTCTCTTGTGATGAATACCCAAAATAATATGTGGATAGAGAAAGACACAGGAGCAATATGTGTCATATTGAGGAAGAAATGAAATACAGCTTACAGAACAAAAATTAAGAGCCTAAAAATATCTAATCAACAGTGACATTTCAAGTACCAGCTGTGCAATGTGGCAGGATTTGTCTTTGTCTGTGGGGAGCTTCTGTAGTTTGTCAGAATCCAGTGAATCAGGCATAGAACCAAAGTCAGGCAATGTGCTGGCAGTCCATGTTTTGGCAGTCAGTGCAGAAATAAATCCCATCACACTCATCCATTTGAAGGAATGTTGATACCGATTAGGACATCACTTATGAGGAAATATACACTCAAAAGTTTATAGAACTTTAATTTTAAAAACTGAACGCCCCTAACCTATTGCACATATTTAACATAGAATTCAGTTTTGTGGCCCTGTATAGGGTACTTAATTATTCTAATTGAGATGACAGGGATCATGGCTGTATTTCACTGGAACGGTAAGTCGCTGATTCAGTGAGGACACAGAAATGACTGGTTACAGAAAGTTGAATATACAATAGTCTTATTTCTTTCTTATTTGCCAAGCAAGAATTTGAAAAGTAAAACATTTACATTAGCATAATCAAAATAAAATATTTAGATAACTATTTAGCAAAGAATATATGCAATGTATTTCAAAATACCAAAATGTGCTAGAGTAGAAAAATAAAGAAATAGATATTCCATGCTCATGGATAAGAAGAGACATTGTTATCAAAATATGTGTTCTTTCTCAGTTCATCTATAGATTGAACAGAGTTGAAATCAAAATCTCATCTAGTTCTTTTATGGATATTAAGAAACTGATTCTACAATGTATAAAGAGTGGTTAAAGAAACACTCAGATTTGTTATCTAAGTTCCAGAGCTACAGAATCAAGACAGAGGACCAACACTTTAAAAAAAAAATGTATTTGGTTGTTACAGAGTCTCACTACACTGCTTGGAATCATAGTGATCCCATTTTTCAGCCTCCCCCGCACTGTATTACAGGTGTGCACCACTATGCCCAGACTCGGTGGCGGGATCAGCCCACTCTAGGAGTGGGGCTGGCATAGCATATGTGCCTGGGACAAGCTGTGGTCCCTGTGCTTGACAAAGCACTCACTTTAGTCTGCTGAGCTATATTACTGGCCTGTAACTGACACTATGAGAGCTCAATACTTTGATTTAAAATGTTTTGAGTGACTAGATGAGATAGCACTTCGTTTGATTTTAAAAGTTGTTTGGTAGTTGTATCAACGTATGGAATAAAACTCCCTTTCCTTTTATCTTCCTTACCATCTTATAATATTTATTATAGTTATTGCATTTTATTGGATTGTTTTGCTCGTTTTTGTGACAAATACTATTTTAATCATTTTATACAAAAAATGAAACTTTTCACCATTTAACATCCTATAGTAGGGCTAGGAATGAAATGATGAATCAAGGAGGTATGTTCACTCTAATGATGGAGCCTTGGTTTTTAATTTTTTTCTAAAGAAGGTAATTTTTAAGCAAATAAAAAGGTTTACCTTCAAATAATAAAAAGCATAGCGATAACCTATATAATTTTGTTGTAATGTATAATAGTAGATAGTACCTAGACTGTGTATCATAGAAATCTTTCTGACAAAATAACCATTGAATTTTATAAGCAGAATGCATAGACAATTATGCAAAGATGGCGAAAGAGCAGTCAAATCAGATCAAAGAGGAAATACACTGGCCAGGACATGAAAGGAAAGTTGTGGCACTGGCAAACAGTTTAAGAAAAAGTAATAAAAAAAATGGCAAGAGGTTGGCCACATGGAACCATGCAGGTCCATTTATGAATGTGGGTATTTTTCTTAAAAGTAATGTAAGGATATTAGATGAGTTTGATATTTTTCTTGGCTGTTGCATGGATAATTATTTGGAAGACAAAAGAAATGACTTAAGTCAGATCCTTCTGAAAGTGATATCAGAATTCACACAAAAGTATCTTGACTGAAGTTATTACTGAAGAAAATTAAGTTATGTAGGTTGCTCAAAATGTATTTCCAATGGGTTTCTGGTAGAAGTGGTGCCAAAATAAACTGTCCCATTCTATATGCAGTGGGATAGGTGGTATAGTACTAATTTTGTTGCTTCCTCAAGAGTGAATATATGAAATATCTCTATTTGAGTTTGACTCATGAAGATATGTTTTTGAGTCAAAACTTTAAATGTATGACCTGTCAATGGATTCTATGTGTGATTTATCATAAAACATATATTCAGGAGGCAAAAGCATGTGCTTTGATGATGAATTTTTTCAGCACAATAGAATAAGAGAGCAATGTCAAACATGACAAGACATGTCTTGCAAAACTGATTGGGATTATGGGAAGAACCTCAGAGATAAAGAACCACTGCATGGATCAAGTTGAAACTCAATTGTTTTAGAGGTCTTTGTAATATTCTTGTACAGATTTGATCAGAAATAGAGAAATGGAATGGGTAGTGACAACAGGTAAAGGTGTAAACTGCAAATGGAAATCATGCCATTCTAACCTAAAAAAAGGGCCTGGTATTTGTATTTGAGAAACTCAAGTATTTGGAATCATAGGAAAACCTGGCAAAGAGCACAGAGAGGAAGACTCTCAATATAAGACTGAGGAGAGCATTTAGTCTTACAAAATAGTAAAAGATGCTTTTGCCAAAATAAGGTTTTGGTCTTCTCAAAGAACATTATAATCATTTTGTCATGATTTTGTTTGGAATCAAGTTATCTTCATCAGTGCTGCTAAGACAATGATAAGTTCCATTTAATTGAATGAGAACATCATAGGGAAGTTTGACAAAAGTCATCATGCTTATTATATGCTTCCTCTTGGATTTCTTTGGCATATCGGTGTATAATTATTTAAATTATTGAGCTTAGATGTCTAATCTGTTATTCATTTGCTCCTTTTTCTAATGTTCTAACATACAAAATATAAAATGCTTTGGCCATATCTTATGTTTGCTTAACATTAAATATTTTGTTGATAATCTATTAAAATAATCTCTTATCACCTTAAATTATTTTTCAAACTTAGTATTTACTCAAAAACTGTTTTTTATATGTTTGAAAAAGTGATTTTAAAATTCATATACCACTGATTATGCTTTATTTATTTATTTTTTTACTTTATTTTAATTTTTGGTGGAACCAGGGATTGAACTCAAGCCAGGGAAACACTTACTCCACTGAGCCAGCTCCCCAGCCTCTGATTGTGTTTTAAATTAATTATTTGTTCACTACAGCTCTCTGTTACTGTTGAAAGTCATCTAAATGGTAATTTGGAAAAAGTCAAGCAAACTGGGAGAAACAGTTGAGTATTTATAGAGAATAAAGGGAATGCTGAAGAGATTATCTAACTACTACCACATAGGACTTACTAGAGCTCTGTTTGGTGGGTTTCATTTAAATTTGTGCCATAGCCAGAAAATATGACCTAATAATACTGTACTTAAAGGATTTTCTGGGATTTTATTTTCTCTCTCAAAACTAATCTAGAGGTAAAGCAAAGAAAGCACATCCCTGGTAGGATACAAGTACTGATAATGTTCATGCACAGCATTATTTTGAGCTTGAGTATATCACAAAAGATGGATACAAATCATTTTCTCAAGAAACGTGACATATGGCCACAGTTTCCTAAAAAGAATCATTTTTACTTCTAGTCAAAGTTTAACGATAGAGATGTGTCCTAATAAATGCACTCAGGGAGTTTTGTCGTTGGGCATGTGTTGTAGACATGGATGGACACAAATCTAGGTGATACAGCTTTTTAGCTGCCCAAATGTGTGGTATAACCCATTATAAATGCAGTCCATCACCAATCAAAAGTTGCTCTGTGGTGCATGGCTGTTCTTTGCATTTAGCATCACTCCATGTTATGTTGAAAAATAAAATTTACCAGCCGGTGAGATAGATCTCTCACACTAAGCACCTGCTTACACAAGCCCAGGGTTGTGGTTTTTTCCCCAGTACTACATTCCACACTCGCCCTGTCCTTGGGGGTGCTGAGCTTGCCAAAGAGTCTGGGTGTAGTGGTGCATGCCTGTAATTTCAGAACTGCGGGGGCTGAAAACAGGAGGATCACTGCGAGTCTGAGCTGTGTAATGAGACCCTGTAGCAAAAAACTTTTTTTTTTTTTTTTTGTATTTTAAGGAAGCTTGTACAGGGTGTTCAGGGTCTCACTACTAGATTGGACCAGTAGTGATCCACTTGTTTACAGTCTCCAAAGAGCTGGGATTATAGGTGACCATCACCATGCCCAGTCTCAATTGCCATTCCAGCGCCTCTGTGGGGTGGGGCTGGCACGGCAGGCCCAGGAATTAAACCCCTGGCCCCTGAGCCTGCTTGCAGGTGCTTTAATCCACTGAACTATTTGACCAGCCCTCCCAAATGCATTCTCTAAAAAGGCTAATTTATACAGAAACCGCTGAGTTGTGAATATGACAAAACAATGGAGAAGGGAAAATATTTCTTAGGTGAGTGACCAAGATTCCTATAAGAAAAGTTAGGTTAAAATAAATGTTATAAAAATAAATGTTATGAATTTTATGTGAACAGGAGCCTTCATGATGAAAAACATACCTGCAAATACACCAGAACCCAAATAATTACTTGTAAGCTCCTGAAAATGGAGATGCATAAAGATTTGATAGGGCAAAAAGTATCATCTAATGGTAGTGGGCTGTTCCACCAAATTATTTTCTGTGTTCCTCTATCTCTATTTTTTTTTTTTCATTTTGTCCCTGTATCTTCAAGGATAAGCATGGTATTTTTTTCCAGATTCAAAGAGAGTGCATCTCATTTTGCGGGTTTATTTCAATGGAGAGTCAAAAGAAGAGCAGAGCGGTGCTCCTGTTCCTGTAACTTCTTCAGCTTCAGTTACTTTGAACTACTCCATGTGCCAAGGTATCATACTTTACTATATTGTGCCTAACCTTTTCAAGACATTCTTTTCTTCTCCAAAAATCACTATACTTTTTTTTTTTGGTATGTGCATCTTATTTTAACACTTCAGCATATGAAAAAATAATAAATCATCAATGTGTAAGATTTTTCTGTTAGCCCATCTCTTGTTAATTAAATTCACAGATTCCATAGACATTATTCGAGAAAGGTAGAGGAAAAGTTGTTGCTTCTTAGGACCTTTTCTGTGGTCTCTTTCTGATAACCTCAAAAAGGCATTACTTGATATGTCTTCTTTTCATAGATTCAGCCCATGAAGCAGAACCTATTTATTTTAGATATCTATAAAGAAATGAAGTTTATACTGGTTAACATACTGCACAAAGGGATTGTAATTATTTTCCTGTTTGACTTAATGTCATTTCCTGATATTTTGAGACTTGTGTTTGTGGTCTAGGTTTGTATAACCACTTGATGTCTTTCACTTCTAGGGAGACTTTTACATCATTGTTCTTATTGTCCTGTTAATGTCTTAGAATCTTCTTATATACACCATATTCATGTCTCTGTGTTTCTTGAATTTTTTGCTTAACAGAACTTTCCATAAGACTGAGCTTAATGCTACTTTTAAAAAGTATAGTATGTGAAGGATCTTTTTGAGCTGAAGACCTTTGAAAACCAAGAAATGTACAAGAAGCTTTTGTTAGAGAGAAAGAAACTCAATCGTGAAAATCTCTTCTCTGGGAATTTCATCCATTAAGAAAGATTGACTTTCATTACAGTTTGTTCATCTTTAAAACTAAGTTCATGTCTTTTGAAAAGAGGAAAAATATCTTCACTATTGCCTTATTCTAGGATAATGCTAGTTCTCCTTATAACAAAGGGCAAATCAATGAAAGTATACTATAAAGATTTTCTAATGTAAGTTTTATCATATATTAAAGTTAAATATAATGGGAACATTCCCAAATAAAGGAAAAAAAAATAAATTGCTAATTGTGAGAATTTTTATGCTAGACTTGGGGAACTACAGATACTTATGGAAAAATATAAGATGAATAATGTATATAATAGTGACAAAGTTGCAAAAGTTCACCATGGTCTGCTAGTTTGCCATGTTCATGTACTTTCAGAGATAAGTATGATCATTCCTTGTATCACCTATATAGGGCATCTGTTGGATATTTATAGCCTGTTTCAAAAGAAGTCTGGAAAATTCTTTCTAGTTTTCATGATTCACTACAGGAATGAAGAAGAGAAAGATGAGACTTCTCCTTTTGTATTTTAAAGAGAAAATGTAATAAAAATGCTACTGAATTTCAAAATAAGATAATAGTAAATTAACAAAGATTATTATAGTGCATATTGTGGTCTTCAAACTAGTTACTCAGACTAAAAGATATAAGCATGTAAAACTGATCAAACAGTGTAAACACTGTTCCTTTCAATTACCTTAAATAAATTAGTAGAATATTTATTTATTTATTTATTTATTTATTTATTATTATTATTATTATTTGGTACAATGGATGGAACTCAGGACCTTGTGCTTGCCAGGCAAGCACTAAGCTACTGAGCTATCTTCCCAACCCTAGAACAATTATCTTAATGAATATATACATATATATATATGTATATATTCATTAAGATATATATTATATATTATACCCCCCTTTCCTTCTTTTATTTTTTCCACCATACTAGTTGTTCTTTTTTTAAATTTTTTTGTGATACCAGGGATGGAACTCAGGACCCTGTGCTTGCTAGGAAAATGCTTGTTCTACTGAGCTATCTCTCCAGCCCCTGTTCATAATAGTAGTGGATTTTTGGCATGTCTGGCAATGTCAGAAGTTGTTGACTTGAGTCTTTTACAGCTCAGCATAATAATATGGCTTTTCTTCTTATACTTCATTTTTATACTTTTCTGTTGGATGGTTAAGACCAAGATAAAGCAAATCCTATGTAACAAGAATTGTAGCTTTTATATCTGACTAAAGTCAGTCAAATCCCCTCAGGATTTATCTCAGGACCCTGTATCACAGTTTGGAGATCCTTCTCTCAGTGCCAGCCATGTGCATGAGTCATGGCCATTGCTTGACCAATTTGCTCTCTGTGAAATCCTAAGAGAATGTTTTCTCTCCATGTCACTCTTTTTAGCCACACTCTACATCATTGATCACTTTCCTCTTTGGCCACATAATATCCTTGGTCAGAAAATTTGGGACACAACTGAGTTGCTTGATGGTACAGTACAAGTTCTCATTTGTCCTGAATCTTAATTGACCTTGAAAGATTAGGGACACAATGTTGGCTGTCCTTGTGGCCCTTCTTTTTCTCTAATTTTTGGTCTGCAAACTTAGGTTGTTAACCTACAACCTAGGCTATTGAGCATAACCTCCCAATCTGTCTGAATGTCATTTTAGGCTTAACATGGAACAGGCATTTTTCATCAAATATTGATATGTTAAACTTTAAGTCCCTATAAAATATAATGTAAAATATTTAAAAAATTAAAATGCATTTTAAAAATAGGGAATAAATAATTATGTATGTTTACATATAAATTTAGAAATCTAACCATATACAGCAGTGTAGCAAGACAGTCCTGCAACACTCCTTTTCCTGTCTTCTGCCTTCATTCACCACCCTCTTCCTTTAAAAAAAAAATCTACCCAAGAGACAGCTCAGTAGCAACTACATGTCATGAAAAGTAGCACCTGTTCAGAAGACCAAAATGACAGGCACAAAAAGCATGAACCTACTATTCCAAATTGACATCTTCAGTGCAGTTGCTTAGTTCACAGGTATCAGCATATATAGTTATATAGTTAGTCAGGGTGAGAATCCTTCCAATTAAACTTCTGGATTTGAAAATCTTCTGAATATTCTCCGGATCATTGCCTTACCCATCTTGTACATATAACTGTATGGCTTTGCCTCTGTCATGTTTTCTAGCTCTTCTCCTTGCTCTTTGTTCATTGTCTGGTCTTCAAGTTCTTGCTTTCCTTTTAATTGTGTAAGTTTCTCTATTTTTGTCATTAAGTATATGTTTAACAATACTGCATAGATTAAGGTACTGATTATGACTAATATATGCATTTTACCTTTAGTTCCCTAAGGAAAAGTCCAATCTTGGACATTTCCTTACCGAACTAAAACTAAAACCTCACCTGTATCCATTTTAGGTCAGAATCAGATCAGTTTTACTTTCTGGAATTTTAAAATATTTTTGGAGAACTGGGTCCTTGTGCTTGCCTGGGAAGTGCTTATTCTACTGAGCCATCTTCTGGGCCCTCTTCTAGAATTTTTAATCTTCACAAAGAATATCTAGAAATGATCCAATGTATTAAATTCTCATTGTAAGAATATGCTTTTCTTTTTATTAATGCCTGTCCAATTTTTCATTCTTTCAGCCTTTGTGATATCTCTGCAACCCTCAGTAACTTCCACATTGTTTCACAAATTAGTGCTTCTTTCATCCAACATATTACACACTACAAAGCAGAGAGCTCTGAGGATGAACCCTTTCAGACCTAGTTATTCATGTAGGCTGGCATAGAGGAATAGACTGTCCACAGCATTTTAAATATTAACAAAACACAACTTGTGAGCTGAAAAGAATGACAAACTTTACCACTAAGAGTAATATTAATTTTTCCTTTCATACAAATTTATTTTTATTAGTATGCATTTGCAATCCAGGCAGTTTACAGTTGTCTTGAGGCATAGTTACAAACTACATCTTGTTTCTTATACATATTACAGCTTGTTTCTTTTATGTTTTTCTAAATTCCCTACCATTTCCTCCTCTTCCATCTCTTTTCTGCCAGTACCTTTGTTCCATTGCTTAATTAATGATATCACAGATATTATTAATCTTAGTTCATGTTATAACCTCTAATGTTTGTTTTATATGTTATTAGGTTCCTGGGCATGGCTTATTTTTATTACAGTTATCTCCCTGTTCTCTTCTTTCTCATTCCTCACTCTTGTTCCCTTGATCCACTTCACAACTACAGGAGATCCATGCTCTTGTTCACTTCTATCCATCCTTTATCATTGTCTTTTTACTTTGCTTCACTCACACGAGAGATATCATATGCTGCTTAAGATTGTGTGTCTAGTTTAGTTCACTGAACATATTTTCCAGGTACACTCATTTTTTAAAAATGTGTCAAATTTGTTCTTTTTATAGCCAGGAGTTTTCTGTTACATATAGATAACACAATTTCTTTATCCAGTCATCTATTGATGGGATACAGACTGTTTCAATGTTGTAGCTATTACAATTTGTGCTGCCATAAGCATAGGTATGCATGTATAATAAAGCTCTTTGGGGAAGTCACCTAACATGGGGATCACTGGGTAATATGGAAATTAAATTTCAATTCTTTGAGAAATCTGTATAGTGATTTCTATAAAGTTTGTAATAGTTTATAATCCTGACAATGAAGTAGGAGGATCCTTTTTCACAACAGCTGTGCAAGCAGTTGCTGCATCTTTTCTTTTCTCTTTTCAATATTTATCATTCTTTCTGAAATAAGATGAACTTTTAGTATTGTATTAATTTGTGTTTCTATAATGGTCAGAGCTGTTGAACATTTTTTCATATACTTATTCAACCTTTGTATTTCATCTTCTGTGAGGTATCTGTTCATTTCTCTTGGGTTTTTCTTGACTGATTCTTTATTTTTACGTGGTTTCACTTTTTCTTTAGCACTTTGTGTATTCTATATATTAGTTGTCTATCTGAGAAGTACCTAGAAAAAGGTTTTCCCATTCTGTGGATTGTGTCTTCACTCTCTCAGTTGATTCTTTTGCTGCACAGAAGCTTTTTAATCTGATAATCCATTTCAGGTGGACTGGAAGTCATCCAGTTCAATGATTTATTATGGTATCGTTTTGAACCATAATTTTTTTTCTAATACAAATAATTGTAACTGATTTTCCTTATTAAAATTTAGATTTATATATGATTTACCTTATACAAAACTTTTATTAATGAAATCTCATGACTTCAATAAAGTTTCCAAAATTATGCTCATGGGGATGGGCAACTGGGCCATTTGTGTGTCACAATTTTTTGGTTCAGTAACTAATGACAGCCCACTAACTATGCCCCCAAATAAGTGACATTTACCAAATGAAAGAATGCAAGAATGATAAATGAAAATCAAGATACATGATGAGGCTGAATTTTCTGTAGTTACTCTTGTGTTGGTTTTAATTCTTTCTGAAAAAATTGCAGACCTCTATTTTTGAAAGCAAGACTTTTACATTTCTGAGCATTGCATTAAGCCAAATTAGCAGAATTAATGTCAGAATGTACAATGTTTCAAGGTATTAACGGACATATTTGTACAAATGAGAATCAATTGGCATGTAGGTGAGTAACTTTCTCTTTTACACTTAAAGCTTTTACAATTTTTTCCATTGTGTTTCTGTAAAGGGCCTTTCAGAATAGTTTAAGGAGTGGGTTATCTGGGGCCATGCTAGCTTGCTGTTGAGAACTCTTAAGATTTCTTGACCCTTTTCTTTTTGAACTGTGTTTCTAATGTGACTAAAGCATTTCCATAATGCTACAGATGACCAATATGTAAATTTGTTGTACAAAATGACACTTATGATAATGACAGAGTATGAAACAATCTGATTTAAGTGAAATTTTCACTTTTTTTTTTTATTGGTGTTGAGAATCAAACTCAGGACCTTGTGCCTGCCAGGCAAGTGCTATACCACTAAGCTATATTCCCAGTCCCTCTTAAATGAAATTTTAATCTTCACTCACCTAATCTTTTTGTATTAATTACTCAGTCTCAAATTGCTCCATATTTATATTTATTTTTCCTTTTATGTACTTGGCACAGGGTCTCCCTTGGCTCAGAGTCCTAGTGATCCTCCTGTTTTCAACCTCCCTAGATCTTGGATTACAGGTGTAATCCCACCATGCCCAGTCTTGGTGGCTGTTTTAGCTTACTCAGAGATGAGCTAGGTGTGGTCCGTGGTTCTGGGGATGAGCCCTTGCCTCTTTGCTTGTCTAAGCAGGTGCTTAGTCCTCTGAGATATCTTACTGGCCCCCAAACTGCTTAAGTCAGTGGTGGAAACCTCCAGGCTTTAGTATTTTTCTCCTTTCTGTAAGTTTCCTTTTTGAAAAAAAAATTGATTCTATTCCCATGGAATATATATATATATATATATATATATATATATATATATATATATATTGCCTTATATTGCCTATTTTTGTTTTCTACTTTTGTCATAATCATTAGATGTAATGCACTGTGATGTAAAAGAGGCTGGCTTTTTGACTGAATTCCATGAGAATATTTTAGGTATTGTGTACATTAAAACAAAAAAGTCAGAGCACTGATATTCTACATTTACTTTTTTATTTTGAGACTGATTCACTTACATTTTGACTTACATTTTATTTATACAAAAAAACAAATGCTCACCATGGGATTACAAACTTTTGAAATAACAGGGTAAGGTATTTTGAAAAATAGATATTGTATCACATGTTTATTCTTATGAACAAAGGAGACTTCCTGAACACATAGTGAAACAGTTTCTAGCCCTTTTTAATAACTCTTTAAATTTAGGTGTTTGCAGCTGGGGTAACACATTTTGTGAAATAAAATGAAGGGAATAGAAAGAATATTCTCTAACCATAGAGGCCGGGGAGATGGCTCTGTGGAATGAGCACTTTACTGGCAAACCATAGAAATAAGAGAAGTTGGAAACACCAGAGATGCAAAAACAAAATTTTTCCTGTCCTTCATCAGGGATGTCATGATTTGGCTTTTAATTTTCCTTTCTTAAGAATTTTTAGTGTGCTGTCCCAGTGATAGAAACATTTTTATGGTCCTCATAAATATTTGTTGCAGAAAGTACTTGTAGGATGTTGAAATTAGATTAAGAATACTTATTTATTTTTATTTTATGTCCTATCATCCATATAGGACACATAAATTCTACTGAAGAAATAATTACTTACTTGAGTTCAGTCAATTATTATTGAATACACCTGGGTGAGTCAAAGAAAGTAGAAAGGAGCAAGAGTGATATTTGAAACTGTGCAGAGTTATAAAAATGTGGTTTTGCAAGGAAAATAGTCTTTGTAGCTGATTACACTATAACATGCAAAGCTCATGAATGTGACAGAAGGCCTTTAGCTCTGGAAGTAATTAACATCCAAGCTGTTTAAAGATAAAGATGACAACACTACAGAAGATCAGTTCCCAAACACAAGGATGAATGGATCGCAGCACCCTCATCTCTTCTTATTTTACTGTGAAGAAATCACGGTATTAAAAACACAAAATAAATGGTGATTTTCTTCTGGATTTAGATTGGAAGGCTCTTTCACACTGCAGGCATGGAAAGACTGAAGAAAACAGATGAATGATCGAAAAAAACAAACAAGGAAAAGGCATTTTTGCAAATGCCTTATTGGAAAATTGTAGGATGGGGGGCATAGCTCAAAGGTCTAAGCACCTGGCTGGCAAGCACAGGGACCAGGGCTTGATTCCCAGTATCACATGTTATACTGGTCCTGGAGCCTTCAGGTGGCTGCGCAGGCCACTAAAATCAAGTATAGTGGCACATGCCTGTAATCCCAGCACTGGGAAGACTGAGGCAAGAGAATCACTACGAGTCTGAGCTGTATTGCAATACACTGTGCCAAATAAATAAAGATGTAAAAAAAAATAAAACTGTAGGATGGAATTTATGAAGAGTGTTAGGTAAGCATAGAAACTTGTTAACAACAAAACAATCTATAAATTGTGGTCAGCACAAACACACAGGAGTTAGATGAGGAGAGGTCAAGGATTTAAAATATGCACTGGTGGGCCAGCCAGATAGCTCAGTGGACTAAAGCATCTGCTTAGGCAGATGCTAGGACAAGGGTTCAATCCCTAGTGTGCTGTGCTGGCCCTGGCCCTGGGGTGCCTGTAGACCTTGTGCTAAATACATAAAAAACAAAGCTGTAGCATATACACTGGTTATGACTTCAGTTGAAGAATTTATAATATCTTAAGTTTATCAATTTTTATCAGTAGCTAAGTGTTTTCAATTTTTACTGAGTGGCTTTTCATTTTGAGCAATTTAATACGTAAGTTGGAAAAAAATTAACTTGTTTTACTAAAGAAATACTAGTCTAGTAATGATGATCTCAAATAGTTCTCCTCCACTGAGCCAACTTTTTTCTCTAAGATATTAAAATGCAGCCCCTGCGTTGAGTAGGGTGTGATCTCCTAGCCTTAGTGAATGATTAGTACCATATGGGCTAATGATTTCAACTGGCCAATGTGATCATACCAGAAGCTTGAAGTACAATTGTGTCTTTAAGTTTCGCCTACTGGCCGGGACAATTGAAAGAATCTGCCTGAAACAGTTGGAAGAGGATCAAAAGTTCAAGGAACAGAGATTTTTACAAGACCAGCTTTTAGTCATTGGCAGCTAGTAATCTTGTAGGTGAGTGAGTAGAACAGGCCAGGTAAAGGGAACCATTAAATTGTCTACCACTGCTTCTAGATGATAAACACCTAATGTTTTACAACACTGAATTCTGTGGCTGATTGTTATGCAATGTTCCAGCAATAAATAACTCATTCAGAGCCTGATATGCTCCTTATGTATTCTTATTATTTTTTCCAGAGACATTGTGTACATATTGAAAGAATCACTAGAGCTGTAGAAAATACAATTTGAAAATTATTAGAGTAGCATGAGATCATGTATATGTCATATGTTTTCATATACTGCCTATACCAGAACATGTGAGGTGCTTGTCATGACATAAATACATTTTATTTGGGTCACACGAATTTAGTAAAAGAATTTTGGTTCAGCAGTACTTCAGAAGTCTAATAATCCACCTATTGTGGAGATAGCACAGCTGAGGTTTAGTGAAATTATGACTAATCTACACCAAGAAGATTCCCAGATACTAAAAGATAATTATAAATTTCTGGCACTAATGGACAGAAAAGATGTAAGGTCAAATTTTAACCAAAGAATGAAATGTCAGTAATTAATTTTTATAATAATTATTTAATATGTAGCAAGGTACCAAGCTTACATTTTCTATTTCAAGTGAAAATGTAACCAGAAATAGTATTGTACTCATTGTTTTATCCAATTTCATTCTTAGTGAAAATTCATGACTCTATTTCCACCTTAACATGTTGATTCACTCAGAGGTCAATAAGCAGGTGTTGAACTTGACTCTTAGGACAATTTTTGTCCATTTCTTCCCAAACCACACTACCTACTGATGCCTGGTTTCAAGTTTCTCTTACTGAGGTACATATGTAAAGCATACGAGAAAATGGTCTTATGTAATAAATGGACTATATGTATATGTGTATTACTTTTTGCTATACTGAAAATGAGGCAAGACTTGAAGTTTTAGACATTTTAACATTGTTTGGATGAAAGAATACAATCAATGACTGAGAAAAATGACAGTCAAAGTTCATTTTTATGTGTATCTCTAGAGGAGAGAAAGCTGCTATATGGGACTTCACATTCACAGAGTACAGAGAACTGTAGCTGGAGAAGACAGTAGGTGGGGCAAACACACTGCTGAGGCAGATTTTGAGTACACTACACATTTGCAATTTCAATAGTTTTTTTTTTTTTTGAGTGCCAGCACTGGATGTGCCCCTGTCCAGTGCCTGGCTTGAGGAAATTAAGGCTTGCTGTCTAGTATCCCTGAGGAATGAGGTCTGATAAAGAAAGGGGTTAGTGTAGAACTTCATTCCAGAAAGTCCAATGCCGGGTCTATAGTCAATGAATCAAAACAGTGTAATTATACACAGCAAAACACAGAATACTAGAAGCAAAAAAAAAAAAAAAAAAAAAAAAAAAAAAAAAAAAAAAAAAAAAAAAAAAAAAAAAAAAAAAAAAAAAAAAAAAAAAAAAAAAAAAAAAAAAAAAAAAAAAAAAAAAAAAAAAAAAAAAAAAAAAAAAGTAAAAAGAAAAGAAAAGAAAACAAAGAAAAAGAAAAAACCTATCCTACACTTGGTATATGTATTTACAGAACAATTATTTTTATAAATGATTTAAAACCCTATAAAGTAAAATCCATATATTTATTAATCTTCAGATTACAGAATGTAATGCATTCAGAAATAAATATAAATAAATCTTGTTTTAGTTCAAATTCTTCTGCAAATAGGACATCGTCTCTATCAATCAAGGGAACTGAATCATAGGTGAAACAGACATAAAGGCACTGAAGAAGTTAGAGGCCAGACAGAGACCACTGATATTCAGTAATGAGGCAGCAAAGGTTGACAAAGGATTGCAGAGGTTGGACACCCTGTCTGAGTGATGGTGAACCTTTTGAAGCTTTCAATGATAAAAAATGATCTACTGAAGCATGAGCGCCTTAGGTCTGCCACCACTCAAGAATGATGACAGAGTAGGTAAGAGTATCTAGCAGAGAATATGAGATGATAAAGGCTGGAATTTAAGAGAAGATAGGAGATAATATATAATGATATTGACTTGTTTAGTAGGGTCAAATGATCTTGTTACTGTCCTCAATCATGCCTACTGTCCTCAACAAGTGCTTCTGTTGCTTTTGTGCTTGGCAGTGCGATGCACTTTGATATAATTGCAGAAACCAAATTTTGGAAATGTGTTTATTCTGTTATGTTTCCTCTTCAAATTCCTGCTGCCACAGTCATGGTAAGGCAGGGCTGGTGTATTGGAGGAATGTAAGGGAAATTCTGGTCAGCTGGACTCATCAATAAGGCTAAAACAGACTACTTCACATGACTGATCAGCTAACCTTTGATGTGTCAGGTCCACCTATGATATGTAGGGAACAGTTTAAATCTGATTAATTACCCATAAACATTTTATTTTAAAGCATCAGTTCTTGGAATGACTTGTACCATAAGAGCATATAATTGAAAGTTCTATTTTAGAGATGTATACATTTTATTTGTGAGGCTAGCAGTCAGTAAGGTCAATCAATGACAAGAGTACTTGTCTGTATCCAATTGTCCACTCTGAAAACTGGATTCACCTTCTCATTGTGGTATTGTGACCCTCATGTAGGTCATCAAGTAGATAATCATTATTATCCACCTATTAAACCGTGACCAGTAGATTAGTCAATCACACTTCCAGATGTATCTCTGTGTGTATTTTAAGAAATAATTTGCCTAGAGACCAGAAAATTTACAACAAAAAACCTACTCTCACAGGTTCACACCAGCAAATAGAATTGAGTGGAAAAGGAAGAAAGGAAAGTTCCATTCTGGTTGCATATATTTTTGTTACGGTCGTCATCTGGGGACATCAGATGCCAGCTTCTTCAGCTTTTCAGCAGTGACACATCTATTGGTTTCCAGCAAGACTGAAGGTCTTTAGTTTGGGAATGGTGCTGTATCCTTTATGTCTCTTACTCTATAGCTTCCTGCTTCAGGGACTGATTAGCTGTGCTACTGAATCCTCAGACTCTCCACCCACAGATGACCACTGCAGGCTATCCCCCTCTAATGATGTGAGTCTGTCTCAAAATTTCTGCATCTGTCAGGATTTCTTTAGAGAAATAAATATAACATAAGATGCACAGATGTGTAAGAAATTGCAAAACTGGTTTCCTATAGTCATCTACAAAGTTGGATGAGGAAGTGTGAAGAATATATTAGCATACTGGAGGCTGACAAATTCAGTTCAAGGTCTGGAGCTCATTCTAAGGCTCAGAGCAAGTCCATAGCAGGAGGCCAATGGATCTCTGACAGAAGGCCAAAGAATCTCCACTGGATGCACTGAAGGATTTAAGGCAGAAGTGAAAGGATACAATGTTCAATCTGAAAGCAAAGATGGGAGCTCCTCCAAAGAATAGAACCAGTCCATCCTTCCTCATTTACCCTTTGTGCCATCCAGGGCATGATCTGCGATAGGGCATGTCCTCTCTACCATGAGCCAATTTAGCTAAGCTTCTAAACTTCTCAAGTTGACACAAGTACTGCTGCAACTCCCTTACATAATTTATATGTAGTTTCTATTGATTTTGCTCCTGTGGAGGACACAAAGATAGGCATCTATGTTCCAATTCTGCATGTGTATGTAGATTTCAGAATTGTTTAAGTGGTTAAGATGTCAAAACGGAGAATAAATCAATCCATGAGAGTTGAAAAATAAGATGATGGATAGTAGAACTACTAGAAAAACAATATTTAGAAAAGGACAAAAGAAAAAGATCTTGAACATCAGGGGGAGGAAACACACAGAAATATAGTATGAAACACAAGAATTAATGTCTATTTAAGCTACTGAAAGAAAATGTTCCAAGGGTGATAAACCACTTCTAGCAAGTCAAAAAAAGAATTTGTCTGAGAAACTGATCTTGGGTTTGGTAACCTGATGTCATTAGTGGCCTTGAAGAAACCCCACTTCAAGCAATAGTAAAGTGATGGTACAGGGTTCATTATGACTCTTGAGAAAATTAGCATTTTTTTAAATTGAAAATATTTGTCTCTATGAGCAAGCTGAATTAATCAGAAATTTGTCTTCTGTGATCAGGCAGATGCTATAAACGTGAATTAATTAAAACAGAGTGAACTGATACATGAAAAAAAGAAAAAAAATATTTAAATATGCATGACAACATCTACTGAGGAAATGCCTAGTAAACCTTGCCAAGTCACCCCCTTAAAAAAGTCTCACAGTTTGCATTCATCCACATTCTCTCAACTCTAACCTGATTACAAGGGGATTTTGTTTTTGTGAAGAATAATGAATGCCCCCACAATTTAATACCACTATGACAAATTAGAGTTAAGCAGCTTCTGTGTTGCTATGCAGGCAATGGCAACTGCAAATTCACCAGTTCTTCCCCTCCAGGATTCATGTCTGCCTTTTACTTTACTGTTAACTCAGAAGAATGAAGACTTCTGTGTCAAAGAAACTGAGCAGTCATTTGATTGTGTAGTCACAAAATTATAAGAATAGGGGATAGAAAAGGTTTCCGGATTACAAAATAGGTTTTTTATAGCAGCGGATGAACTATGTTCAATTAGAGATTTTTTTTTTTTTTGCATTTTAACAAACAGAAATAAAGTGTTTTATTGAATATGGTAGGCTTAAAATAATTTTATTGGATAACTCATTTGAAAGCATGAAGTGTCAAAGTGTATTCTATATAGAGAGCACCTACAATAAATCACATATTGTCTGATTTCCAAACACTCTGGTGGTGTAGGATCAAGAAGGTGATCATGAAACATATTTTATAGTAACAAATAAGCATGGTTCCATAGAAAATAGAAACCAATGGGAACATCTATGACATAAATTCAACTTGATGACATAAACATATATAAAGTTTCATCCCAACCAAGTGTGACGACAGACATCTGTAGTCCAAGAACTTGTATGACACAGGAAGGTTGTCATGCATTTCTGGCCAGTCTGGACTACATGGTGAAATTGAGGCCAACCTAAACTATGTAGCAAGACCCTGTCTCAAAATGCAAAAGAATTCTTCTGTCATGGTGTAGATCTTTGCAAGAGGAACAATATAATATAAGACACATTTTAAAATATTATTTTATAATGAATCACCCAAAGAATCATGTACAATAAGTGTAGGAAATCTATCCACACACTAAAAAACAATCAGCTGAGGGCCTGGATCCTCATACCCTGCATAAGTCCAGTTGAAAACTTAGATTTCATAACAATACTTCCCACAAGTGCAACTGGAGGCCTAGAGCTCACAACAAAGTTTCATGCAGGTTAGATTCATGTATCTGTGCTGGAAAGGCCCAAAGATCAGTGGTGGAAGCTAGAAAGTCTGTGCCAACAGGATGAAGGATCTATGCTAGTGGGCTGAGGGATCTGAACTGGAGTCAGGAAGCAATGCTCAAGGTAAGCACCAGAGCTTCCCCAAAGATACTACAACCCTCCTTAGCAACAGTGAGGCCCTGAGCTCCTCCATTGGTGATGAAAGCGGAGTTCTCATCAGGAAAGCCAAAGCCAAGGGCCTCTTCATGAGGGTAGGTGGTGCACCATCTTCCCCTTTGGAGCCAGGAACCGATGCTCTGGATGAGCTTCCCACACCCAGCAACATACTAGTTGAATTCAGCTGGTTAAATAAGTTGACCACCAGTTAGAAACCCACTACAAATTCTCACACCATTTTTTTTTCATACAAGTACAGAGCATTTATCAGTGGAAATTTGAAAAGTGGAATTTTGAAAAGTGAGTCAGACCGATAGCTTTCAGTTAATTTAAATTTCTCTATAACAGTTAATCTCATGAAATCCTCACATGAAAAGTTTTCTCCTGTTGCGTTGACCCCAAAAGTGCTTTTTAAAATATAATATGTTGAAGAATAAACATAATAGGAAAGTAAGTGTAAATTATTCAGACTAAAGAGCTAAATATCATTCATACTTTGTTTTGAAATGAAATAATTATAAATATACAAGTAGAATGTTAAATCATTAAATTTACATAGATTATATTGTAATTTTCTTCAAGTATTGACTTTTTTCAGAACTCAATTTGTGTTACTGCATAATGATCAATTAAATGTCTTTCATACTTATTTATACACTCCTTTCTAATTAGAATTTAGAGTACTTCATGTACATAGATAAAAGCCATAGTCTGTGAAAAACACTTAAGAAAATGAAAACACGTTACAGAATGAGAGAAAAATTGTGAAATTTTGTGTCTCCAGACCTGCATATAAGAATGCTCAAAACTCAGTAATAAATAAGTAAAATTGAGGAAAAATTTATACAGATACCTAGTTAGTAGAGAGAATATATTACCTAAGGAGGTAGGAAATAAACATATTATAAAATGTTTAATATTGTTGATCAGAGAAATATAACATAAAACCACATTGGAAAAATACTTAAATACTTATTAGATTGGGTAGAAATGTAACAAGAGAACCTGAATGTTGGCCAAGATGCACAGGGAATGGGATCATTTGAACATTTCTGGGAGAACTGTAAAGTGATATAGCCACTGTGGAAAACAGTATCAATTTCTAATAATCAGTTTGTGAAGTTTCACACATGCTTAGCAAATGATCTTGGGTATGTACTATAAAAAAGTGGACCTTAAAAGTGAAAGAATGTGGATTAGAGTACATTATGTGAAGTAAAGTATGTCAGGCATAGAAAGAAATTTTCTATATTCTTACTTATATGCACAGACTCTGAAATTGACCTTATAGAAGCTGAGAAAAAGATTCAAGTTTACCAGAGCAGAAGAAAAATGAAGACCATAAGAAAATAAAGGAAATTTCTCAAGGTTTAGAGACAATTTTTGGTGACAAAAGGGGATAGTGCTACTGCTTTAGATTAGGTAGATGGCTCACAGTGTCCAAGGTATTCCACCTTTGGTTTATGAAGACCAAAACTTTAATAAATATTCCTTTTATCTCCATGTCATAGAAGATTGAATATATGATTTTTTTTTCCATTGACAGATTTTGCCACAGAAGTTTCCTTTCTGAGAAGGATGTCTATAATCTCTAATTCAATTAGTTCAATAGATTTAGGGAGTATTTGAACTGTATCTTTTTCAATGAGCCTTATTCTATCATATACTTCAAAGAATTGTTCATTTTTCCAAATTTTCATATTTATGATAAATATAGCTTTTTTCTACTATGTTCTAAAAACTCAGATTTTGAAGATCTCACATGCAGTTCATCAAGATGTTAAGATGGGGCCGAGGAGATAGCTCAGTAGAGTAAGTTCTTCCCTGGCAAGCTCAAGGGTCTGAATTTAATTCCTGGTTCAAAAAAAAAAAAAAAAAATTAAGGATGAAGTTTTCTTGCTAACCTGATTTATCAGGATTCTTTGCTAAAATGAGAAAATACAAAACGTATATCTAAGACCACTGCAGTGAGCCCCAATCTCCTGCCAGGAGTTAGGATGCAGGGAAGAAACAGGAAATGGACTAAGAACCAAAATGGCCTTGGAGTGTGGATCCAGGTGGAACAGTTGTTTATAAGGAACAAAAGGCCAAAAGGCATCTGGGACCTCAGCATTTACTGACTGAGGTGGGGATTATTGGGTGATGCAGAACGCAATGATCTTAAACTAATGAGGGTCTTGCCCCGGAGCATCTCAAGAGTCTTAGCGGTCTTGGTCTTAGTTTTAGTTGATGGGAGAAGTTGGCTCACCCCTTTTGAATACAACAGGAAATCTCAAAAGGATGAAACAAACAAAAATCTCAAGCCTTGGGCCAGGGAGATGGCTCAGTGGAATAAGTGCTTCCTTGGCAAGGGCAAGGGCCTGAGTTCAATCCCTGGTTCCACCAAAAAAAAAAAAAAAAAAAAAAAAAATTCTCAAGCCTTAATTCCTCCTTTAGGGGAGTATAAAAAGCAAGTCATTGTGATTTGTGATTCCCAACAGAAGTGCATATAGGACTAGATGTAAATTCAGAGCCTGATTAAAGTTGACCCCCAAAATATGCTGCCATCTTTGAGCAAAGCAAAGAAAATGATACCTAGTTAATACATACAGCCAATATTTACTATGCTGTCAACAAAAAGGGATATCATGAAACATTAAATAATGCAGAAATTGTGTTAGATTTTCATACATCATATTGTTTTGCTTTGAATTACTATGCCATTAATAAACTAACATTAACATAAGATGTTGTTCCAGAAATATATAGGTTCTAATTGTAACTAAAGAAGTGAGCTGCAACCAGGAACATAGCTCTGCAGCATAAGTGCCTGCCAGCAAGCACGGGATCCAGAGTTCAATCCCCCATACCAGAAAAAGTAAGATATGAAGTGTTCTGTCATAAAGGAATGAATAGGTAAAAGTAAAAAAAATCTGTAATTAATAAATTATAAGTTTACCTTCATGTGTGCATACATAATCATTTTTCATACTTGAAACTTTAGGGTAAACAGAATTCATAATTTGTTTCTTTTCATTCATAATATGACAAAATACTTCTTAAAACTGTAGGTGACAAGTGAAAATCAGTCTACAGGTCCAGTTTTCATTCTACTTCAGTCCTGCATTAAATCTGTCTCATTGAGAATCTCGTATTCGTGACAATTCATAATTTCCAGACAAAAATCTAGTACATCTCTATTGCTATATTGTGTGTGTGTGTTTGTGTGTGATTTTAGTGTGAGAAAAAGTCAGAGAAACAAATAGAGACTATTGGAAAAGTTTTATTTAAAGGGCCACAGTTTTAAAATCTGAGTAGTAGGTATGTGTATACAACAGATACCAACTGTTCAAAACTAGTGATGGTTATTACATCTCAGATGCTGCTCCAAAAATTTTTCACGTAGTAATTCATTTAATGCTATAGTGATCTGTGAAGAATGTGCAATTTATTTTATTTTTACTGATAAAGAAGACACAATGGTCAATGTTATAACATTATGGTTAAAAACTATCACTTAGCCTTTTAGGAAATTCCAATATTTAAAAATTCTGAATGACAGATTTATGCTTTCTGTGTTACTGTTCATGAATTATTATTTTGTGTTGGGTATTCGTGGAAGCTAATCGTGTAGAGGGAATGCAGGGAAACATATATTTCCCTTGTCATGATGTGCCTAATTTTGCTTCATTATGCTTCTATTACTAACAGCATTTTCATTTTCTGAAATACTACATACATATAAAATAGCAAGAAGCCTACCTTTTAAACATTTTGGAATCATTAATATGATTTATTAAGTAAACATAATCTTGAGATGCTAAAGAGGTTTAATGTTATTCAGCAGTATTCTTTACCCCAAAATCTATTATTAACAAAGTAATAATAGAGGAAATTTGTGTAATTTTATAAAAGCATCTAACTAATATTTATTAAGTATTATAAAAATGAGCCACAATTTGAAAAATCAATATTTGTGAAGCTGAGCTCACATTTAAGTGAATGATTATATCCCCGTATGTACTTTTAGTTTATTTACTTTGATTAAAATAGATATTTGAGCAAAACACATGGGGGCTGGTAATATAGTTCAGTTGCAGAGCGCCTGTCTGGCAGACACAAGGTCCTGAGCTCAATTCCTGATACAAAACAAAACAAAAATCACACAAAACAAACTAAGCTGCTCTTTTTCATGGTACTGAAGATTAAATATGTGATGTTTATGCTGTGCTTCATGAATATCTTCTCTTATTTCTTATTTGAAATATGGTCTTGCTAAGTTGCTCAGATATTGTGTCTGGGATCTCGCTTCCAATCCTCCTACCTCAGCCTCTCTGAGTGCTGTCTTTTTGGTTATGGCCACCATGCCTTGTTCCAAAGATTTATATTATAAATAAATATATATGCTATCTATAGTTGTCTGGGAAAATGACTAGATCTCTTGTCCAGATTTTAAAATAGGTCATTTCCTTATTAATGAATTGTTTTAAATGTCCATGGATCCTTGATTTACAAACTCAATGCACTTCTGAGGGTGTGCCATGTGGACCCTTGATTTACAAACTCAATGCACATCTGAGGGCATGCCATGTTTCAAGTTATTAATTGGAAGCTCACTGTCCTCTACCTAGTCTTCAAAGCCTCTCTCCTGCACACAGTAGATCCCAGCATTCCTAGAGAGACACTGGCATAGGAGTTTGGAAAGGATGTTGTAATGTTCCTTCCAGAATTCTTCAAGTGTTGAATCTGTATGTCATACCATCGAGAAGTATAAGCAGTGGGCTTTTGGATTGTAACTCAAGACTTTTGTCCTAAGTCATTCATATGTCAAGATATTGCAATTCAAGGGTCTATTGCATTTTCAATATTGCTTACCAAATATATTTTGTGCAAGTATTTTCTTTTCCAGTTAGTTGTTTAAGTTTTTGTTATTTCAACAATTAATGCTTGGATGTTATTTTTTTAATTTTAATAAAACCTGTCATCATTTTCTTCACTCATGATATATGTTTTTGGTATTGTATATAATAGGTCATTCCAAACCCAAGCTTACCTTATCTTTTTCTCTCCAACTACATTGTAAGGATTGTATAATTTACAGCCTACATTTAACTTCATACTTTATATTGAGTTAGTGTTTATTTTGATTGATTGATTTGTTTATTTGTGTTTTAGGGAAGGGTCTACAGGGTATTCAAGGTCTCACTACTAGATTGGACTCAGAGTGATCTGCCTGTTTAGAGCCTCCTGAGAGATAGGATTAGAGGCGCGCACCACCACGCCCAGTCTCAATTGCTGTCCTAGTGCAACCCAGGGCAGGGGCCAGCATGGCAGGCCTAGGGAATGAACCCCTAGCCCTTGCTCCTGCTTGCAAGCTCTTTAATCTACTGAGCTATGTGGCTCACCATTTTGAGTTAGTGTTTATATTTTGTGAAACATGTATAATTTGCTTGTCTGGATTAATTTTTATTGTAGGCTGATGTCCAGCTGTTTCAGCACCATTTGTTGACAAAATCATTCTGTCTTCATTAACTGCTTTTGCTTCTTTTAGCAGTGAATGTCCATTGTGTAGTTACGCATTTTGGCTTTTGTTTATGTTCCATTTATCTATTTTTATTTTTAATCACTGCTACATCCTTTTGATTACTATACCTGAATAATAAAACTTTAAGTAAGATAACATCAACCTTTATAATTTTATGCTTTTCCAGCATTGTGTCAATTAAAATGGATCTTTTTTCTCTTGCCATATAAGCTGTAAAGCCATTTTTACAACTTCTAGCTTCTTTCTGAAGATCTTTAGGTTAATGAAAGTTGATTGAATCTTGAGATTTATTTGTGAAGAACTGGCATCTCAAAAATATGGTCTTCCTAGCCATGAAAAGGGAATGTCACTATTATTTAGATGTCTTGTTTTCTTTCATTAAGGTTTTACAGTTTTCATCATGGTGATGTTACACATGTATTCATAATTTTGTGTTTATGTATTTCTCTTTTTTTCTTTTGGTGGAATGGGGTATTGAACTCAGGCCCTTGTGCTTTCCGGGGAAGCAGTTATTGCATGCCCTGTTCCATATATTTCTGTTTTAGACAATTATGTGGCCAATAATTTAAAGAAAAAGTATAAGTAATATTTGTGTACCTATGGATACTATGTTTTATGTTTTTCATCTTGTTGGTGAGATGAATTATACTGATTTTTAAATGTTAAATCAATTTCACATACATGAAAAGATACAACTACATAAATGAGATGTGTTACTTCTACCTTGTCAGAGTCAATTTGATGTTGAATTGAGAACATTTGCATTCATGTCCAAGGTAGATTATTTACAATGCTTCTTTTAATGTCATGATTTTCCTATTAAAATGATGGTAAACTTACAATGAATTAAACAGTGTTTTCCTTTTCCTGGTACAAAATATTGTAGAGAATTGTGATGACTTCTTTTTTACTTTTGCTTCTTTATTTTTGATATTGGTTTTTGATACAGCTCATACTCATAGAGATCCTCCCGTCTCAGCTTCCTCAGCTTGGGATTAGAGACATTCACCAGGACATTTGGTTTAAGGGCTGGCATAGCAAATAGGGGGTTGTGAGGCCCACATAGCATGGTACTGGGGATCAAACTTGGGTCCCTTCCCTTACCAGACTGGTGCTTAAACCATCTGGCTATCTTCCCAGCCAGATGCAAGTCATTTAAATTAGCGGCACTGAGGGCCTATACTTTACCACATTCTTATATTTTCCTTTGAATACTAACAGCGAGAAGGCTCCTGTTGATTTTTGATGCTACTAAACTGAATTTACTTTTCTTTGCTAGACTGACTAAAATTTTTTCAGCTTATCTTTTTTTTTTCAGAGTAGAGATTTTTGACATCAATTTTTCTTTCTTTTCTTAGGTTTATAGATTTTTGATCTAAGTTTTTATTTCTTTCAACATAAATTTCTTCATTTTCATAATTTTCTTAGAAAAAGTCTTAGGTGATTTGTATTGGATCTTTTGGCTTTTATAATATATACATTT
>PVKA01012574.1:0-57417 GCA_004027165.1 Ctenomys sociabilis | reverse complement strand
TTTTTTTTTTTTTTTTTTTTTTTTTTTTTTTTTTTTTTTTTTTTTGCGGAACCGGGGATTGAACTCAGATACTTGCATTTGCCAGGGAAGTGCTTATTCCACTGAGCCATCTCCCCTGCCCCACAGACATGTTCTTGACGTTGAAGCCCACAATGTCCCCAGGAAGAGCTGTAGGTGTGGTCTTTTAACAGAAGCCCACCTCAGAAACAGTTATATACAGCACAAGCTGCCAAACCATTTCATGTCAAACTAATAACTCCAGAGCATACAAAGCATTACTCCTCTGAAACAATCCACTTCAAAGCAGAGATCAAAATCATTAAACTATTGCTAAACTTGATTCCCTGGGCCCTGAGTACCCCATGACTCAAGGGGATTGAGATATATCTGAAAAAAAATGTTAAATGCAGAGACACGTATAAACACTCTAAATGATTCTTTATGCAAATTCTTTGTTGTCTGAAATAAAAATTCCAGAAATAAAACTTTAAATCAAAACTATCTTACAAAAACACTCAAAAGTTAATTTTTTAAGAAAAGGAAGAACTCAGCATGAAGTATGAAGACACTATTGCTTGACTTAAACATTCTACTAAATGCTTTTTGTTTCAAATGTTCATTCTAAAGGCCTAATTCCTACAACTTAAAATTTAAATTTAAGGGCTAGTGAGATAGCTTAGTGGACTAAACACCTGCTTAGGCAAGTATAAGGACCACGGTTTAATCCCAGGTACCATATGTCCAGCCCACCCAGGGCACACTGACCTGGCCACTAAGACTGAGCATGGTGGTGCATGCCTATAATCCCAGTGCTTGGGAGACTTAAAACGGGAGGATCACTATGAATCTGAGCTGACAGTGAGTCCCAATGTACCAAATACATTATTTAAATTTTTTTTTAATTTAACAATTTCTGAAATCTTTGGTATCAGAGTGACAAATAACTTTCCCCATCCTTCCTCAAAGAGATGTTTTAATTGAGAACAGAGTAGGGGATGAGTTACTTGGGCATACAAGTTTCCATAGGAGACGTGTATGAGAAGCAATGTTCACAAAGTTTTAACTCCAAATCAAAATTCATGGAATTTGAGTAGCAAGGAAATCCTACTACCTGGAAACTAGCAAGCTCTTCACCAAGCCTTTTCTATTCTCATTGGTCACACATCTGTACTACATTCCCCAGCCTTTCTTACAGTTGGATATAATGGAGTGACAGCCTGTTTAACGTGAGTGGAAATAGTGCATGAAACATCCAGCATTTAACCTTTGGGAAAGCTTCTAAAGTCACCTATGTCAATGGGAATAGCAATGTCAGAAGTACTCGGTCAAGGCAGCAGAACCACAGATGGAAAGACCCCAGGGAAAATCCATGAATTACTATTATGAAGGGTCTATTGAAAAGAAACCAATTTTGCATATTATATAAGTGATAAACTTCTATTAACATTTTGTTTTTGTTGTTATAGCATTTCTTACTATCTTGTAAATATAATTTTCTTAAATCAGAATTGTGAGACTTAATAATAATTATTTCTTATGACTACACCAGTTAAGGTAGAAACTGTAAACAAAGCTCTAGCATTCACTGTCTTTGGTATTCATATCCAAAATGTTTGCTACATTTACACTAATTGCAGAGTCTGCTTTTCAATAACAAAAACTTTCAATGGGCTAAGAACTTAAGAAGTCTATAAACAAGTTAGAAATCCGCTATTGCTTCTGTTGAATAAAAATATATAAGGGCTTTTGTTACTCTAATCTAGTTTCTCCCACTCCCTAATCATGGAGAAGCCATGAGCACTGAAAAAAAAATTTTTCTTCTTTTGGAGAAGAAAAATAAAATAAGAGTAAAAGGAAGGAATACTTGAGCCATGGCTGAGACCTGTGCAGGGGAAGGAGTTTTGGATGCAATGTAAAATTACAGTTCCATTTTACATGAGCAGACTTTTGAGGGCTAAAAGTAGATTAATGACCAAAATGTAGAAAAAAGAAAATAAAATCAGAGAGGCAAACACAAAGCAATTAAACATTATCAATATAAATCTAACAATATCAATAATCATATTAAAAGTAAATGGCCTAATCTCAGAATTGCAAAGCAGAGACATTCAGATTGGACAAGAAATACAACTCATCTGTGTATTTCTTTTACAAATCAAACCTTAACAGATTAACAATATCAAGAACAAGAAGACTGAAAACACTATGGATTTGACAGATACTAAAAGAAGAGTATATTATAAATAATTTTTCTAGTAAATTCAATATAGATAAAACTGTCCAGTCATTTATGACATATAAACTATCAATGCACACTTAAGATTAATAATCTGATTAACTCTATATATATATATGTTAAAAGTTGAATTTATAGATAAAAATATACTCCCACAAAGAAAACTCCATGCCCAAAAACTTTTACTAATAAATTTAACTAAAATGTGAGGAGAATAAAATCAATTTTAGAATCACTCACAAATATCATTCAGATAGGAAAAGAATAATTAAACCCATTTGGTTATTCAGATTGCATGCTCACCTATGTAGAAAATCTGACACTCCACAAAATTATTAACAGAATTAAAAGTAAATTTACCCAAAATACAAACCAACAAGTGTTAAATTAGATGAACAAGCACTGAGCCTAGGGACACACGGAATTGAAACAGTTGGGTGGGATTGCCCCCTTTCTTATTTTTAATATATATTACTTCATTTTATTTTATTCTGTGGGGGGGTTGTTTGTTTGTTTGTTTGTTTTTGGCAGAACCAGGGATCGAATTCAGGCCCTTGCGCTTGCCAGGCAAGCACTTATTCTACTGAGCCATCTTCCCAGCCCCTATTTTATTCTGCTTTCTTTGTTTTTATCTTATTTTCTTTTCCTTTCAATTTTTTTCTCTATGTTTTTTCTTGTTCTAGTCATATCCTCAAAACTCGGAGACTAACTTCAGATAATCCCTCAAATGCTCCTTCATTCCTTCTTTTCTTACTCCTTCCCTAGTTTCCCAAACCTTGCTTAACCATCTTTTGTCCTCTAGTCTTGCTTCTATTTCCTTTAGAGTTGTCTTTACTAGGGCTGGTAAACTAGCTCAGCGGATTAAAGCACTACGCAAACAGGTGCAGGGGCCACGGGTTTGATCCGTGGTGCCTGCTGTGCCAGCCCAACCCCTGGGGTGCTGAGACAGCCTTTGAGACTGGCACACGCCTATAATCCCAGCTCTTGGGAGGCTATAAATAGGTGAATCACTATGAGTCTGATCTAGTAGTGAGAATCTGAACACCCTGTAGACTCTTCCTTAATTTACAAAAAAACAAAAAAAGTTGCCTTTACTATACACACGGTCTTCCCTAAATCTCCCTACCACAGGATAAATCTAATTTGCCAAGGGGAAGCACTTTGCATATAAACTCCTAAATTTCAATCAGTAGTGTTATATAACTATAGACCTACTTATATGGTTTATAATACAAAATCAGTAGTTACCAAAATTTATCCACTTCTAAATTGTGCTTGACACTTTCCTTATTGCGAATTGTAGTACTTTAACTAGTATGTCATAACTGTTGTAATCTGTTGTTCTCCCTTCTGAAACAATACTAGGAAGCTCTCAAGTAATAACACCACTACAGCTCAACACCAAAAGACTAGGGACTGAGCCAATCAGTTACCACACTTGCAATTAATTGGGAAGGTAGGATCTTGGGACAGACACAAGCCAGGAATCTTCAACAAACAAAAGACATCCATAAAGAAGATTATATATCATCAAGAAGATTATATGCCATGACCAAGTGGGATTCATCCCAGGAATTTAGGAATGGCTCAACATATGCAAATCAATAAATATTTTTCCTAGAGAAGCCTTGATAGCAGATATATAATTACTGATTACAAAATTTCACAAAGATCATTAGACAAAGTAAAATAAAAAATTAGAGAAATAGAAAATGACAAGATGAAGAAGGAAAATGCAATACCAGACCTCCAATCCATGCAGAACAAGTCCAAAGGATACTGACAGAGAAGAAATTGAGAGTCATAAACATGAAAATTTCTGAAATGATAGCAACTGAAGTAAAGAATTAACTCTAGGAGGCTATAGAGGAAATCAGATGAGAAATAATATCTCAGGTTAAAAAAATGACAATGATAATAAAACAATTGATCAACAAATCTAAAAAAAACACATAGAGGGGACCAGGAGATGGCTCAGTAGAATAAGTGTTCCCCTGGCAAGCGCAAGGGCCTGAGTTCAATCCCCAGTTCTGCCAAAAAATAGAATTAAATAAATAAATAAAATAAAAAAGACATAGACAGAAAAATAGGGAAGCATATGAAAACAATGGAAACCTTGAATGAACAAGATAAGAAAGTCTTATAATGCATGAAACAGACTCAAAAGATATCCAAGAAATTAAAGATTACACAGATAGGACAAAACTTATTGAAAAACTGAAAATAGATTTTCAGATTTTGAAGAAAAGATTGTAGCTGGTGATCACAAAGGGAAAGATCTCTTAAAATAACAAAGAAACCCAAAATAACAATTCAACAACAGAAATTAAAGCAATGGATACTAAGAAAACAATATGAAGAATTAAGAAAGTTATGAGTTGTTTCTTTGAAAGAGTAAATAAATTAATAAGTCCCTAACCAACTTTATCAAAAAAACACTTAAATTCATGAAATGAAGAATAAAAAAGGTGAAATCACTGAATGATCTGTAAAAATTGAGAAGATAAATATGTATTTTGAAAATATTTACACTCAAAAGACAGAAAACACAGAATGAATAGATTCCTAGAAATGTATGAATTACCAAAGCTTAATCAAGAAGGTACAAAACTTCTGAATAACCCAATATCAGTTAGCAAAATAAAAAATGTAATTAAAACTTTACCAACAAAGAGAAAAGGCAATGTCCTGAAGAACTGCTAAATTTACAAGAAATACAGAGAAGATTTAATACCAGTACTCCTCAAACTCTTTAATGAAATTGAAAAGGAAGTAATTCTCCCTAGTAACTCATTCTTGAAGGCAAGTATTATCTTGATATCAAAACCTGAGAAGGACCCACCCAAGAAAGAGAACTACAGGACAATCTCGCTGATGAATAGTTAACAGAATTCAGCAAATCATCAAGAAGATTATATACCATGACCAAGTGGGATTCATCCCAGGAGTTTGGGAATGGTTCAACATTTGCAAATCAATAAATGTTTTTAGGAAAAATGCAAATCAATACGGCATATTAACAGAGCCAAAAACAAAAATTACATGATTATTCAACAAATGCAGAAAAGTCCAGCATCCATTCATTTAAAAGAAAAAATACTACAGAAAATAGGTTGGAGTAGGTGATCTTTATCTCAATCTGATATAGGCCATCTATGACAAAACAATACACTAAAAAGACAAAAACTGGAAGTTTTTACTCTAAAATCAGGAACAAGACAAAGATATCCATTATTACCACTTTTATTCAATATAGTTCTGGAAACATGAGCTAGAGCAATTACACAAATGAAAGAAATAAAAGGAATAAAGAAAGGAAAGGAAGAAGTTAAATTATCTTTCTTTGCAGATGACATGATACTCTACATGGAAAACCCTAAAAAATCCACAAAAGGACTGGTAGGTTTTAATAACAAACTCATTGGCATAGATGGATACAAAGTCAACACTGAAAAATCAATAGCATTCCTGTATATATACAATTTACTGAGACAGACACTAGAGAAACCACACCCTTACCAATATTATCCAAAACATGAATTACTTAGGAATCAGTCTGATATAGGAAGCAAAAATATATACACTGAAAATTATAGTCCTTGGGAAAAAGGAGATTGAAGAGGACTTCTGAAAATGAAAAGATATTCCTTGCTCATGTACAAGAAGAACCAACAATGTGAAAGTGGCTATATTCGCAAAATTATTATAAAGATTTATTATAACACCAAACAAAGAAACCATTAGCATACCTCACAGATGTAGAGAAAGCATTCCTAAAATATTCTGGAACCAGAAGAGATATAGAATGGCAAATGCAATCCTTGGCATCAAAGGCAAGGAAAGAGACACAACAATCTGTGATTTGAAACTATACTACAAAGCTACAGTGATAAAATAAGCATGGTGCTGGCAGAGAAACAGGCCTGAGGATCAATGGAACAGATTAGAAGAGGCAGACACATGTACAAACACACTCAGGCACATTATCTTTGACAAAGGGGCCACATTTTTTCACTGGAAGAAACAGCTTCTTTAACAAATGTTGCTGGAAAAACTGGCTTTCTACTTGCTGAAGACTAAAGCTAGACCCATATCTATCACCAGGCACTAAATGATAGACAAAATGGATCAAAGATCTAAGTATTAAAGCAGAAACACTAAATCTACTGCAAGAGAAAGTAAGTAAAACTTTTGGATACACAGGAGTAGACAGAGAGTAAATGAACAAATAACAAATTGCATGGGAAATACTCCAAAGAATCAGCATCTGTTATCTCATCTTATTAAAAAAGCTTTTTTAATTCAAACAAATCATGAACAGAGTAAAAAGGAAACATACAGAGTGAAAACAAATGTTAGCCAACAGCCCCTCAGTCAAAGGATTTATATCTAGAACATATACAGGCTATTATCAAGAAATCAACCAATAAGAATGCTGGAGGATCTGTGGGGGAAAGCAACACTTTTCACTTTTGATGAAAGTGTAGACTGGTGCAACCATTACAGAAATCAGTGTTTAGATTCCTAAAAAAACTAGGATTAGAGTTTCCATTCCTATTTTGTGTGTATATATGTATATTATACACAAAAAAAAATAGCCAAAATAAATATAGTACTGATTTCTATTAATTCATTGAAAGGGATAGTTTCTGCTTATATTGTTTGATAAATTTGGCATGCCTATCTATATCTTGTAATCTGAGCAACTACTCTGAAGATAAAATATGCAAAATAAAACTATTGTTAATTTCCTATTATCTCATTTTGAAATTATGCATCATTTTTATTTTTTCTCCTTAAAATAATAAAGTAAATTTAGCGATGTTATAAAATTTAAAAGTCAATTTTATTTTTACATTCCAGCAATGAACAATTGAAAATTAAAATTTTAAAATATTTATAGTGGCATATAAATATGAAATACTTAAGGATAGATCTTATTGAAGAATACAAAATCTATAAACTGAAAACTATAAATTCTACCAAAAAAAATTAAAGAAAACTGACATAATTACAGGTGTATATCATAACCACAGGCTGGAAGATTTGATATAATAAGAGTTCAATTCCTCCCAAACTGATCTATGAAATCAGTATAGTCTCACTCATGTTTCCAATAGTTTTGCCTTAGAAATAGAGATAAAAACTTCAAAATATATTTATAAATTAATAAGAAAGAAATGTGTGTATAGAATTTTATTAAATATGTAATACTAAATCCAAAAAAATCAAAATGTATTCCATGTTCTTTGAAAGGGAATAATAAATACAAAATTTTAATTCTCAAAACATTAACATACAAATTAAATGTACTTCAGTAGCTGTCCATCAATACATGTCAATAGTGGAGATTAAATTGAGGGTCTTCACACTGAATTGTAACTACAGCCCTTTTTAATTTTATTTTGCGGAACCAGGGATTGAACTCAGGCCCTTGTGCTTGCCAGGGAAGCGCTTGTCCCACTGAGCCATCTCCCCAGCTTATTTTTCATTTTAAGACACAGTGTAAATCATGGATTTTCCCAGGCTAGGGTTGAACTTGAAATTCTATTTTAGCCTCCCAGACTTCTAGGATTTATTTATCACCAGTCTTGACACACGATTTTTTAATTGTGTAAATTATTTGAAAATTGTATGTGAAAGAAAGAAATCTCAAAAAAGTATGAAAACGGTACAGGAAGAGTTGTTCTATTGAATATCAGAATATATTATAAAGTCATATGATGAAATAAGAATAAGTAAACTGAGTGCTGAAACAGAAAAGATAGGGTCCCTCTCAGAGTGGACATCGATACCTATGAGGATCGGGCCTTCAGCAGCTCCGGCGGTGGCAGAGGGTCCCGCGGCAGTGCTGGTGGCTGTGGTTCCCGCAGCCAGAAGGAGCTGCCCACAGAGGCCCTTACACAGCCTATGTAGGAAACCTCCCTTTCAACACAGTTCTGGGTGACATAGACGTTGTCTTTAAGGATCTCAGCGTAAGGAGCGTACGGCTAGTCAGAGACAAAGACACAGACAAGTTTAAAGGATTCTGCTATGCAGAATTCGACGAGGTTGACTCGCTGAAGGAAGCCCTGACCTGCGACGGTGCACTGTTGGGTGACCGGTCACTTCGTGTGGACATTGCAGAAGGCAGAAAACAAGATAAAGGTGGCCCAGATGACAGAGGTTACGGGGCTGACTCCCTAGGAGGCCCAGAGAGGAAGTCATGAACAAGGAACAAGAATGAGCACGCAGCAGGAATGGGGTGTGGGAGTTAGAGCGAGACTGCAGCCAGCGGCCTGGACCAGCCACCCCGCAGACCCCGTTCCTGTACCTGACACTGTCCTCCTTCCTTTCAGTGGAAACACCGAGCTGGTGAATGCATGTCAGCTGTTAACAAATGGTTTTTAGTACATCCTTGGCTTTACTGTACCTAGCTAGTGCCTGTTTTGTGCTCTATTTTTTCCCCTTCTCTGTCCTCATTTTCTTCTGTCTGTCCCCAGTTTCCCCTGTGTCTGCAGCACACAGTGTCTGAAGGAAGTGTGAGGCCCGCCGTGTGCTGCTTGCTTTGGTTCTTTGCCTTCTCTTTATTTTCCATATGGTCCAGACTTGTTTTTTCTCGGTGCTTCTCTTCTGACCCGCATGCTGAGTTCTGTGTCGCTGAGGCTTCCAGGAAAGAGCAGAAGTTGCTGGCAAGTTGGCCAGCCATGGTTGGTATGCTGAATTGGACGCATCTTGTATTGGAAATGAGGGAAATTCCTGTTGATCCTTTGCAGCCTCCTTCCACTCTTATGGTCCTGCTTCCAGGGTGTCCTGTCACTATCAGCACGCCCCCGCCAGGGCTGGGCAGGTAGTGTGAAGCCTGGGAAGAGTGACAGGTGCTTGTGGTGCTCCTCACCTGTAACCCAAGGGCTCTGTGTGCTCAGGCGGTTTGCTGCGCTGTCCAGAGACCATGTCCAGACAGCTCCTCTCTGGAGGCTTTAGGTGCTCCCTATGTAGACTGTCATGGCTGCCCAGTGGTTTGTATCATTTCCACAGCTCGGGTGTTGTGGGGACCAGGCAGTGGTGGTGCTGGGCTGGGCTGACACAGTGATGCAGACCTAGACTTCCCCACATCCCTGTTGTCTGTCAGGTGTCTCCCCATTGAGTCTGTTCCCACAAAAGCAGCCTACTGAGATTGCTTCCCATGGCTCCTCGAGCCCATGGTGAAAATGGCCTCGAAACTGGCACTTTATTTCACATGGTGAACTAGAAGTTTTCCTATGCCAAGCTGTCCAGACCCTCGCTGACTGCCGAGGACCATAGACGTCCAGCTGGCCACCTCATGTCTGGGACCCGCTTGCTATCATGTGCAGTGGTTGGTGCTAATCTGGGAGCAAGGTGTTGGGCAGCAGCTTCTGAGCACAGAGGCCTTGTGGGAGCAGATGAAACATCCTACAGTGCCTGAGTCACCACTGCCTGTCCCAGTGGGAGCTGCTTGAGCCCTAATGAAGAAAGACCCAGAAGGATGGCTGGAAGGCCAAGGGCAACAGTGTGGCTCACTGGCCTGGGGTTCCCTGCTCCCTGTCATCCTTGGCCCTTTGGTTTGTGTCTGTTGCAAGCTCTCAGCAACTTACAGAACTCACATGTCTCCTCTCTGCCTATCATCTTCTGTGCTTCTGAAATAAGAACCATTTGTGTAACACCAACACCTAACTTAAGAAAGACATGCATTATGTGGCTGTGGCAAACCTGATGCTTTGAGACAACCCACACACATCCTCGACGCAGAAAGATCAAGAGCAAAACAAAACCATCCACACCGCTGGGGACCCAGCTGTCTTCCAGATTCGAGGGTGGAATTCCAGACAACACATTCAAGTATATGACAGAAAGTGAATCTATGGATGGCATTTTGTGAATGATCTTTTAAATAAAAGAAAAACCTTATGTAAAAGTAAAAATAATAATAATAAAACAGAAAAGTAACCCAGAAGTAAATCCCAGTGAGAATTTAATATATTACAAATGCTATGTTTGTTTTGCAGTGTTGAGAAATTGAACTCAGAGTCTTTTTAGCTAGGACTAAATTGTCCTAACTAGAGTCAAACTTACAGTCTGCTTAGACCATAGGAGCACTCCACTCCTCCTGACTAGAGATAATGTATATTCCATTGGTAAAATCGAATGGATGGATTATGTAATATAATTGCTGCTAGTATCCTAGATGGCCACCTAGAAAAAGATACAAAATATACTATTTCTTATAAAAAATCAAAATATAACTTTTATATGTGTTAAAGTGTTAAAGAACAAAATAAAGAGCATTTAGCTCTCACTGCCCAAGGGTGGAAGCAAAGACTTCTAACTTACAACTAGAATCCTAGAAGTTAAGGCTACCTGCCTTTAACGTGACTATGTAAAAACTATTGTATGGCAACAGACATCATTCACAAAGACAACTGACAAAATGTTGAAACAATATTTAAATGTCTCCCAAATAGACAAGATACAAATAACCCAATAAAATAATGGGGAAAGACAACTCACAGATAAGTCAGTGGCCGACAAGCAAAAGAAAGGACGTACAAATTCATGAGTCATTTATTATGGATTTGCCAATTATAATGACAAAGTGATTGTCACTTTATACTCATCAGATTGACAAAAGTTACAAAGGGCCACAACTAATGAGGATGGGATTAAGAATGTTTTCTCATATTGCTGGTGGAGACGTGACTTAATATTTGGAGGTAGCAATCATTTCTTATCATTAAAACACATACATTTATATCTGCCCAGAAATCACAGCCCTAGTTACTTTATAGTAAAATACAGATACAAGGACCAGTCAGATAGCTCAGAAGACTAAAGCACCTGCTTAGGCAGACACAGACCAGGGTTCGATGCCCAGCATGCTGGGCTGCCCCCACCCCAGGGCATGCTGGAACTGGGTGTGGTGGCACATACCTGCAATCCCAGCACTTGGGAGGCTGCAATCAGGAGGGTCACTACGAGTCCTATCTGTGTAGTGAGACGCTATAGACCCTGTACTAAATACATTTTTTAAAAAGATATAAAGATAAATACAGGAAGATGTCAATTGCAGAATTATTAATAAAATAAAAATGAGATAAAAGCAATGCCTATCAAGAGGAAATAGTTGTTTAAAAATTTCCATCATTAAAAATAATAAACTGTAGTTCTAATACATGACTTAGAGAGTTTTCAAATGAGGTGTTGCTGAGTGAGGAAAGCATGATGTGTTTATATATGGTATATGAATACATATTTACTTACACCTTAAATGAAGATAGATAAAAATCTAGAGATTCCATGTTGTTTTAAACTTGGAAGACAAGGAGGATGAAACAAAAGCATGAAGGAGGGTAACACAAAAAAGAAAAAAGATAACAGACTAAAAGCAGGCACATTATTTTAAAAATGTACATTGAAATTTATGAATGTGCTTTTATTGCTCGATCAATTCTGTATGCCTATATCATGTTATCTGAGCAACTACTTTGGAGATAAAAATACAATATAATAACTATTGTTAATTTCCTATTATCTCATTTTGAAATTATGCATCAAGTTTCTGAGGTTTTATTTTTTTCCCTTTAAAATAAAAATAAGTCTAGTAATATTAGAAAATTAACATACATAAAGTCAACTGTATTTCTACATGTTAGAAATGAGCAGTTGAAAATTGAAATTTTAAGATATTTTAATGTGTATGTGGATATCATTTTAAAATACATTCTAATATACATTAAATTTAAAATATTTTAGTAAAAGTATGGAAATAGATAGAAAACTAAAAGCAAAAACTTCCCTAGTGATTTAAAAAAATCAAAGCTAAAATGATACTATTTTTTCTTTTAAGATTGGAGAAGAGTTAAAAAATTGACAATACCCCTCTTTTGTATAGATGGGAGAATTAAACACTTTCAATGCTTTGTGTACATAAGTTTTAAGATGCTTACTGAAAGATATCTCAGTGCTATTCAAGAAAAATATTTGAATTACCAAAGTGAAATCAAACTGAAATGTACATAGAGAACAAGAATTGACAGTAATATCAAATATTATAAGCAAATTAAATGAATGATATAAGCTTGGATTATTACTTGCACTCAGTAAATGTCCTAAACTTGAAGGACTGATTAATCAAATGATAGTCTACCTCAGTAGGACAGAAAACAAAAAGAATAAGCATTTAATAAATGCAATAGATATTGAGAAAGGAAAAGGCTCAAAAGGAAAGAACAATTGGGATAGGGAAAGGAGAAAAGGAAGGGAAAAGAAAAAAATGTATACATATGTATATAAATTTATAAATGTAAGATAGCTAATGTAATCATACTACTAATTGATTTTAGTTCATTTTTATCTTTCTCTCTTTAAAATAAAAAAAACTATGTTTTCTGACTTTCCATGAGCGTGTATTTTTGCATAACTTCTAAATTTTTCAAAACATAGCAGAGTAGATGAGTGTTGAGATACAGCATAAGAATCCCAACTCCCCACTTAATATGATGATAGTGATATTATGTGATAGTATGTACTTTATTGTGCAAATCATATTTTTATCATGTTGATTAGTTGCAGAAAACCAAAAAAACCCATCTCCTAGTCCTTCTAAATCCATAGACGTTATTATACACAAATCCACATGAATTTTGAGAAAGAATGCATGCTGATATTAATACACATTAATATAGTTTTTATGTTGCTATCCTATGTATTCAGAAGACTGAAATAGAGGAACTTATATGCTTACTTTCAATATTGCATAACTTGAAAGAACAGGTGTTGGGAAAACTGTCTACATATTTGCTAGGAAATCATTCTCAGATTTCTTTTCTAATCATGGAGATGATGATACATTAATGGGACTCTTACCTCTACTCTCTGAGAACAGCCAAGCAACCAGATGCATGAAATCCACATTCAGGAACGATGAAGTCATGATTATGAGTCCCAAACATTTTAGATATGAAATAAAAAGAGTTACATAACCTACAAGTCTTAACAAGTTTTCCCAAGTCCACTATGTACTTCATAAAACTTTTCCAAGGACTACTGAACAAATCCAAATTCATCTGTCATCACCTTTGGACCAATTCCAACAAAATAGAACACGTCCTTGATGGGGATGTTTAGGAATACAATTACTGTGTGCTTAAGATTGGTGTGGAAGATGAGTGGAAAAATTTATTTCACAGACGGAAAGAGAAAAAGAGGAAAGGATATTCAGTTCCAAAACTGAAAGACTAGTGACAATGAGCAAGAAGAGGGACTGATCCTTCCACTGGCCTTGGGAGGCCCAAGGCAAGAGGATAGTGAAATATTTCAATGGGCATCCACGTCACCCCCTAGTCTGGTACCATCCTTGGATAAATGATTCTATAGGTTCTTCTATTACTGAGAACAAGCACTCAGGATGAGCTCAATGTGGAGTTAAATGACAATGATGTAAGCAGATCATAATTAACCATGAGTGTCCCTGGCAGCCTGAGCTTTTGTGGTTGCCTCCTAACTGGCCTTTCTATTTCTACTCTTGGGTCCCTTTACTCGACCCTCTGGAAAAATCTTTTAAAGCACCAAGAAGACAGTGTCTCAAAGGCTTCTCATCAGCTTTAAAACAAAGTCCAAAATTCCCACTGAGCCCAGACAGTAACCATAGATATTAGTTCTTCTGTGACCATCCTGGCTTACAGGATTAGAAGTTCCTTCCCTTGATATTCCTATGGTCCATTCCTTAGCTGCATCCAAGTCTCTGATCAAACAACTCTTCAGAGAAGCAACCTCTTTGTTAATATATGACTATCTCCTGTCCTTCCTGATTCATTTATTTTCAATAATTTGTCACTAAATTTATTTTACTTTTTTATCTTAATTTGCCTGTCTCCCTGACTGAAATTATACTCTGTAAGATCAGCACTTCATCATCTTCACTTACACACTCCAGTACTAAGAGCCTCGCCTGGCATCAGGCAGTTGTTCAGTGAATATCTGATAAATGAATGAGTGAGTCACTGGCTCTGTGTGGCAAGCATTCATTCATTTTAAACTTGCAGTTAGCTAGTGATTCATAGAGCTGATGGTCACAAGAACTACTTTTGTACTATCAAACCAAATTTATATTTTACTTCTGATTGCTTCGCTAGTTTGTGGCCATTATGGGCATTTTCTGTGGGCAAAGTTTCTAAGACAAATATGAATATCTGTGAGTCACTTCTTTCTGTGTAGTAGCTTCCTCTGCCCTTACAGCCCAAACTTCAGGGACTTTGTCTACTTACTACACACTCACACTCTTGAACTTCAACTTTGTTTGCATGCAAGAAGAAATGAACAAGGCACTAAGTAAGCCTGATTTTGTACTATTTATAAAAATGTTGCACAGTACATAATAGAAATCCCAACACAACTAATTACTGATGGAGTAAGACATACATTGCAATTGAGGTAAGGAAATTGAGGTTCTGAGGGTTTAAGAGATGTGTCTTAGTTCATAAATGAATCAGTGTCTTAACTTACAGATCCGTATTTGTCTAATACCAAAACCTTGCTGTCTTCTGAAACATTAGGATATCAGTCTTTAAATAGAACTGTTTTCTGTAAACTTTTACAGTTAGTGTATCACAAAGAAGAACCACAAAGCTGGAAAAATATGCTCTCAACTAGACAGTAAAAAGTTGTGGGCAATGCTCCAGTGACCCAAACTCCACCACAGCTTATCAACTGGTTCAGTCCCCTCACAAACAACCTGAAGGCAGATGTGCTCCCTCCAATCTGGGCTCCCCTTTCAGCCAGGAATAAAGGGAATGCAGACCTTTGGGCTTGTGCTGTGACAAGTGGGTGCTCCTGAATGACTCCACTGCAGGATAAAACTGACCTTTGGTTCAGCTCTTAGTGAACTTGCAACTACTAGTTAAATTGCTCACAAATTAAATTTCTGCGTGTAGGCCTGAGAACCCAACAGCAGGGTTTCTATGGGAGAAACTCCATTCTCTGTGGGAGGTTCAAGGAGTTACTTCCTGAAGTTCCTGTTTTAGTATCTCAAAGCAGGCACTTGGGATCCAAGCCAGCAGCCCTACAGCACCCTGAAATATAAACTCTGAACTTCATTTGGCATTGCTAGGCTTTCAGCAGTGAGTAGGAAAAGGCTCCACTGTTTTATGCCATTCTCTTAAAAAGGATTAACCTGGGGATTATTAACCACTGCATGCCGATGGTTCCACAAACACTTTGCTCTGATTCATAGGTTTCCTTGCTGCCACCCCTGGTCTTCACAATGTAGGTTTGCTTGTCTCCTTTTGTTTATCTCTTGGCTTCTTTGTACCACCAGTGTTATCCATGGCACTGTTGAAGAACTACCTCTTGTCTCTGGAGATTCTCCATGATATCTACTGTAACTGAAGCAGGTGAAGGGGACAATCCCAAGAAAAGGAGGACCTGAGGTAACTAGAAGCCTAAAGGCCAACCTCTATAGACAGACCCCCCTCTCAAACTGGGCTCCCAAGATTGTTCACATTCCCTGGCAGGAGAACTGCCCCTGAGGATGAGAAGGTGCTGCCTGAGATCTGGGTTTTGAAACAACTGTTTTCTGGGAACTGTACCCTATACTCCTGAGAAGTTAGAGAGACTTAGGAAGTGTCCCAAGATGTCATCCACCAAAAGGTAGCCAGACAGAGGCAAACTCTTCTTCCAGCAGACTTTTACAGAATCATCATATGTTTGAATAGAAATTTATAGTCTTCAAAACACTCCCTTTGTGCATTGATCCATAGAATCATACAAAATGAAGGAGAAATACTCAGAATTCACATTTTACAGAATCTAAAGCGATACTGGCCACAGAAGAGACACTGAATAAGTATTTGTTGAAGAAATTAAAGAAGTGAGTGAAAAGGAAGAGAGTCCAAGAAAAACCATTGGAAAGAGGAATTTTAGGAGATCAGCTTTAGGCAAGTTGAGAGGGGAACTCAGTTCTAACATCTCTCCTTGACTTCTAACCATGTCTGAGACTCTGCAAGGCTGTGAAACCCAACCTCCTCAATTACTGAAACAAGTGTAAAATATAAATAAAAACTGAGACAGCACTTAACTATAGCAACTTTAATTTACTTTCCTCATTGCTTTCTGTTCTTCAGTATTTCCCTTACTTTCTCAGTAGCTCAAGTATGCACCTCAGAGAATGCACAAATCATTATTAGGTATTTTTTATTGCTTTTGTACATGGAGATTTAAGTCTCAAGATGACTTATATAGCAAGTTACACCTACATTTATATCATAGGATACATATAAATGTCCTATTCCAGAAACTCTCAGGCAGCAAGGGCAGGCAAGCATATAAACAAACAAACAAACAAACAAACAAATAAATAAATAAATAAATAAATAAGATGAACTAGCCAATAGGTCCAAATGCTTTTAGTAGGAGGGCTTCAGGTTACCTGGTTTGCCTGTATTACTATGTATTACTAGAAATGAAAGTGCATTTTTAAATATATATTTTAGCAATGATGGAATTCTATTTCATGTGTTTACCCTAATTTTATCTCCCTATAGTCCCTTACATAATTCATTAAAAAAAAAAAAAAAAAAAAAAAAAAAAAAAAACATGAGTACATGTTCTGACCTGTCTCTGGCTCCATGAAAATTTTTTTCCTTTTGAATTGTTATCTTTTTTGTGACTACCCCCTTTCCTTCCTATATTAAATCTCACTCATGCACACTTCCTCTTCTTTCTACTGTGTTCCAGAGATCCTTCATCTCTTGTCTTAAAACTTAGGGAACAAGTTTCCCAGCCAGCCCAAGTTCAAACCAGACTTCTCTCAAAAATATGTCACAATGGCTGAGTGTACACACTAAAGTAGATTAAATCTCATACGTTTGTAAAGTACTTTCATGTGGTATTATCTCATTTCAGCCTTCTTAATGAATCAGGAACATAAGCACTATTGTTGTCATTCTAGAGGAAGGAAAAAAGTCTCTGAAAAATTGACCAGCTTACTTAAAGCTAGAAAGTGGTGGAATTGGCTTGAATTCCAAATCTCCCAAACTGGTATCAAGTTACCCCGGACCACAGCAATCAGTCTCAGGATTGGTTTCCAAGCACTTTAGGCCATCAAAGGGAAGCTTATTTTACCCCAGATGTGCAAAATCAATTTTATTGACTAGATCCCAGTGATTTGTGTGTACTTTAAACTTTGCCAAAACCTAGCCAAATCACTTAAAAGTCATAAAGAACTTGCTTATCTCAGAGAGTTTTGTTGTGTCTAGACAAGAAAAATATTTTCTGGGCTTTGAATACAAATCCAATAGGATCAGAAACACAAGTATTACTGACTCCAAGTTTATCTACTTTCTTACCAAGATCCATTTTCTTATCAAGGGCTCAAATACATCCTTTTTTATGACATAGTAATATTCTGTTGCATATATACACTACACTTTTTTATCCATTCATCTGTTGTGGGCATATAGGCTGCTTCAATGATTTAATTATTGTGAATTGTGCTGCTACAAACATGGGTATATATGTATTACTATACTATGGCTTTAGCTCATTCAGGAAGATACCCAGAATGAATATTTCTATGTAAAATGAAATTTCTATTTTTAGTTTCTTGTGGGATCTCCATACTCATTTCCATAGTGATTGGAGCTTTGGAGCTTGTTGAAAATGCAAATGTGGCTTTTTTGAGGGTAACTGATAAAAGAACTTTTTTATATATTGATTTTTATGTATAAGATTTTAATTAAATTTTAAAATAAAGAGGCTTGTTTGTGTGGTGTACAAATCCTTACTTAATCTCTAAGTCATTGTCTGTAATAAAATTTACCTTTTAGAGCATGGTTAGAATTCAAGATAAAGGGCCAGAGAGGTAACTCAACTGATTAAGTACCTGCTTAGGCAAGTGCAGGGACTGGGGTTCATCCCTGGTACCTTATGCCACATTGTCCCCACCCCCAGGCACACTGAGCTGGCCACCAAGACCAGGCATGTAATCCCAATGCTGGGGAGTAGCGATACCCTGTACTAAATGCATAAAAAAACTAAGAACTCAAGAACATAACAGAGTATTATATAGCTCCTCTTTCTTTGCAGAGAGTTAATTCCCTTTACACCTGTAGTAGTTACAAATACTTTAAACAAAATTTAAAAATTGCATTTTCATTTTATGTTTTCAAAAGTATTGTAAGAACTGTAATAATTTAAGAATTAAAAAGAAGATATAACACTTTTTTTTGCAATGTACAGTATTTCCCCCAAGGAATGCTGTGTATATATTTTACCCCCTTGCAAACTTGAAAAAAAATGCTAATTTGTATCTGTTTATTTTGCGCTAGCCTTTGAGATAGAATTTACTTATATGTTTACCATTAAACACTTGTTGTTTTGTTTTGTTTTGTGTTAGAAGGACTATTTTTAGTTTTTTCTGCCCTAACATTAACTACTGGGGGGATCACTGAAGTACGTTCTAAGACTAAAATCATAGGTAGATACCTGAGTCCTACAGGATGACCCCAAAACTGATTTTTTATAAGCTATTCAAAACCATATAGTTGGGATGGGGAGATCACTCAACAAGGACCCAGTACTGATCCCCGGTACAACATGGATGTGGTCCTGCACTGAGTAAGCCACTGAAGCTGGATGTAGTGTCACATGCTTGTAATCCTAGCTCTGGGGAGGCTGAGACAGAAGGTCACTATGAGTCTGGGCTGCATAGCAAGATCCTGTACCAAATAAATAAGTAAATAAATAGAAACCTATAGTTACAACCAATAAGTATATTTTATCTAGAGTATTTCTATTCCAAAAACATACTATACTTTTCTGAAACCCATATCATAGGACGACTTGAGCTCTATATTCTAAAATACTATTGCTCAAACTGTGTTCTGGGAAACAACAAACCCAACAGATGATGGGGGCAAATAAAATCGTAAAGATGTGTTTCCTGAGAGTTAAAATAGTTATCGTAAGAGTTAGCAGAGACTCAGACTCCAGCAACACTATTATTTACAACTAAGATAAGAGTGATACAATTGGCTTTGCTCAACTCAGTTGTCCAAAAAAAAGACCATGCTGATATCAACACAAAACAAGGAGAAACTGCACCATAGCCCTTCACACAGAGAAAAGCAGCTGGGCCAAGGTCTCTATTCTTTTTAGCTACAAAAGTCACAATCTTCCCCCAGTAGCAAGACTCTACCTACAAATGGAGAGTACATGATCCCTTCCTTAGTAGCATTTAATATTTCACAGTAATTATCTTTCTTTCTTCACTTTTTTGCTCTTTATCTTTGCCCCCTATAATGTAAGCTCACGTGGAGAAGGTCATGTCATTTGGTTTCCAGCTGGCTCAGCAGTAAGCTTGACAAACGCACTTAAGTAGTTGTAATTAACTGAGTAAATAATGTTAATTGATTGAGTCTAGTTGTTAAAGTGATTTCAGAGTTTACTAAGACTCATCATAGACATGGATTTTTCCAGAGCATCTAGAAAAATAGTCATGCAAATTCCCAAAATCATATCTTAACTATATCAGTTTTTCTGTGCAATTTCTCTTCAAGCCCACCCAGCTTGTTTTCATAAGTTCATCAGCTTTATTTCTCTCTGTCTCATGGAATGATTCAAAGTTAGGCCCCACTATGGGTCACAAGGGTACGTTGATTTTGCCAGACAAAAATTACATCTGCATCTCTTTATATTTTAAGTAAATCTTGTTGATGGAAATTTGCTTAGCCAGATGAGGAATGAGGAGCTCGATCACTCCTGAGCTTTACCCTCATGCGAGGAGGCAGTCCATATGAGCCTTGGCTTAAGACGACAAAGTAGCCCTCAGCAGCTACAGCATGAGAGAGGAGAAATTCATGGGACCCTAAAGAAAGACAGTGTTCCTCAGAGGGTGGCAGATCTACCCTGCTGGAACAGACTTCTTATCCAAAGCAGAAATTTCACTTGGTACTCAGAGCTTACCTTACCTTTGAACAATTCTTTTGAGTATAAAGGAACTCAGTGCAAACGCCAAAGCACTAATCAGATAATAAGGATAAGAAGAGTAATTATAACACAAAAGCAGCTGCATGTGGTATCTACTAAAAGTCTACTCCACATTGTTTATGCCTGGTTATTGGAGTTAACTCCCTCAAATATCTTGTGATGTCGGTTCTGCTATAGCTCCCATTTTACAGAAGAGGAAAGGGAGGTACAATACCTATTAGATCAAACAACAGAAATCCAAGGTAACAATCTCAGAACACTGCAGACCCATTTCTGTCATCCCACATATCTAAGCATAATGTTCAGTGACTAAAGAGAAGGCAGGACTAGTACCTGAGCAATGCATTTGCCTCTCCCAGCCACCTGGTGGCCATCTGAGAAAGACCTCATGGGACTGATTCAGCTCATCTCGGAGGCACATACCAAAGGTCCAAATAAGCTCCTACAACTGCACTAACTCCAGATGCTTTAAGCCATTACTTAATGCATTACTCAGATCCTGGTACTGGGGAGGAATGGCACGAAGTCAAGGTTGGTTATGCATGGATGAAAATAATAATAATCTTGGAAACACCTGCACCTGTGAAGAAAAAGCCATAATTTGGAAACATCTGACTGCCTAAATGTTTTATAATTTGTCATTTAAGATTCATGTAATGTATCTTATTTGAAACCACATAGTATCCTCATGTTAGTGATCAAATTTTAAATAATCATCTTCTAATTAGAGTAACCTCCAATCAAAAATGAGTCATTGAGCTTTTCCTTAGTGTTTATTTCAGTAGGCCAGAATAAACACATGAAATTGTTACCATAGAGACCAAAGTTACTGAAGGGACCCAGCCTCTCATTAAAAAATTGACACACCAACAGTAAAAAAAATATGATGGATGTTGTAGATATTTTAGGAAAAATCATGTCCCAAATGTTAAGGTTAAGTCAGCCGCCCCTTTTCCTTCAGAAAAAAAAAAAAGTTTCCAATGCAAATGGTTTGAATTAATGCCACAGATATTTATAACAACAGTCTGGTTAGGGAACTTACTTGCTATTCATCAACTAAATGTCCCCGAGGATTAAAGGAGCCCAAAGAAAATATTTTAAAATAATAAATGAAATGTCTTTTGGGGTGGGAAGCAGCTATATTTGTATCATGACTGGCTGGGTTGAGTCTTCAAAGTCCAAAGCCACCGGGACTGGACAATTCCACAGTGCCTTTGGTAGAGATCACAGGATATATGTGTCCCAGATAGCACGCTGAAAGGAGAACCAGCGTTTTCTTAAGCTGACACCTTAGGCAGTAAATAAGAAAGAAACAAAGAGTAACCTAATACTCAGATCTAAAAATGAAATGGTACTAATAGATTTTTTTAAGCAATTCATTTGGTTTTGGAGAGGACAGGTATGGGAGAAGAGGTTTAACTTTTTAAATGTATCATTAGAAAAAGTCATTATCACTTAAAAATAGCAATGAATGAAGAGATAACGTATTGTGGACATGTGTACAGAATCCTGCCTAGGCGGATGGTAATTCTGTGAGTGACACCTCCATGTGTAGTGGTATCCAAGGAGGCAGGGGGCCAAATTTTACTGTTGTAGGCAGCTGAGTTAAATAGAAATACAACAGGCAGTCAGACAGGGCTAGACCCTGAAAGAGACTATATAGAAGACAAGAACTGCAACTGTGAGAAAGACAGACACTCCATCTGTTGGCGAGATCTCAAGGCACAAGAGTACACAAACACAGCTACATACCCCTTAGGGATGGATATGAGGGACTGATATTCTAAGTAAGTATCAATCAACTTAAATATATATATATATATATATATATATATATATATATATATAAAATAGTTAAGATAGATATACAGCCACTTCCTCTTAATGAGAAGAAAGATTTGTACTGATAGTGTTTGGACAGGATATCATGTCTCCATCTTGTACTAGGAATAACTACTACAAAGACAAAAATATGCAATGTGTTAATTATTGTAATTGTCCTACTAACCTGTTTTGAAACTGTCTCATTACTATTTGTTTCTCAGTTTCTCAATAAAATTAATAATAACAAAAAGAGTTACTAACCCAATCCCTACAAGAAGAGCCCCTATTGTGTATTTGTGTCTGCTTGCTACGGTTCACATCCCCATTTGATCCTGCTTTAATCCACTTTACCTGAGCAATTGTGCTTGTGATCTTACTGGTTGGCCATAGTCTGGCCCCATCTCGTGTGCGAGTTCCCATGTTTCCCACTTTAGACCCCTCTCACCTCATAGTTTTGCTGTATAAAAATCCTTAGAAAAGATAGATCCTTAGCAACCTGCTGAGGTCCTCTTCAACCCCTCTCTCAACAGAAGCTTTCTTTCCCCCAGTAAATACATTCTGCTTTTAATCTCAATTGTTCCTAAAATCCATTTTTTTGGTTTTAGACTCATCCCAGGTATCTTTCAGTTTGAGAGTTTCATTCCCCTATATTGTCATTACAAATTGCCTGAGAAAGCCCTATAAGGACGGGGAAAGCTTTCCTGCTTGGACTCCAGGTAGAAGTCTAGTGTTTAGTGGTGTAGGACCATATACATTCTGTCTTTATTAAAAATGGTGATGTATCTGTTCATGTGTTGATTTTTTGTATTCATTTTGATTTTAGCATTTTAAGCTCTTAACATCTATTCTAAAATTTTGCATTAAATATTGTCTATCCCAACAATTGTATTTTGTCTTTTTTATTTTAAGGAGAATAAAAATTAAAATACAATAATAATGATGCAAAATTTCAAACAAGATGATAGGAAATTAACAATGGCTGCTGTGTTGTATATGGTTATCTTCAAAACAGTTGTCAAAATTAGCAGATATAAGGCATACAAAATTGATCAAACAATTAGGCATTGACTATTCCTTTCAATAAACCAATAGAAATTAGGAGCACAATTGCATTTTTTATGACCCATGAAATTTTGTGCTTAAGCCTTACTCACCACACCCAACCACTGCATTCCTAGGAGCCTAACAGAGTCCTTCAGAAAAAGACCACCTGCTTCTCGAGACAGATGGTAGAGAAGAACACTGCTCAGGGAGAGTTGCTGTCAGCAGGGGTCAGTTTGCCAGCTTTCCTCTATCAGCGGCTTTTGCTTAGAAGACTTCTTTCTTTATGAGTAAGATCAAGCAGAGCCTACCAGACAACACCCCTAAACTTCAGACTGAGAGGCATTGAGTACAGGTTTTAGAATTCTGGTTCCAGCCCTTTGTCTGCCACTTTCAGCCAGGCCAACAAGTCTTGGTTTCTTCATGCTAACCAGGGATACTAAAGGAGCTGAGATCCTCAGGCTAGTATGAAGATGCAAGGGGCTATAATCAAGTCAGCCATGCAAAAACACAAAACAGTTGTTCTGCAAGTCTTAGTTCTTCCACAAGTTATTCACCTCTCAAAAGCTGCTCCCTCTTTTTGTGAAGTGGGAAAATAGCACTCTTTTAAGACTTCAGTAAGATCTTCACGTGAAGAATCTAGTGGTGGTGAACTTAGGGAACACTTGCTGCAGTGGGGTGTTTGTATCATTGGAAGCTCTAAAAGATTTGCCATCACTGGCATAGTACAATGTCTGCACATAGTGTCAACTACTATTATCACAATTATGACTTGTCATCATGCTGGCTTATTTGTTCTCCTGCTCCTCCTCTTCCTCTAACTGCTTCTGTTACTACCACTACCCTGCTACTGTTACTGTTAGTAGTTGGGTAGGTAGTACAGTGGCAGTGAAACAACGCAGGCCTCTCTATGAGGAATCCTCAGGCTGTGTTTGGATGTTAAAATAAATGTACCATATGTTATGATTTTTTAAATATTTTAAGTTATTTCTCCATATGAGGCCAAATAGATTATTGAACTGATTTGCTCAGTTTTTTAGCTGAATTGTTTGGTTATGCTGCAGGCAGAACTTAAGACAACAGAAGAGTTATTCTACTTGAATTGTTTATAAAGTAGTGCCATAAAAATAATCTTTAAAGCTAAGGGAATGTTAATATTTGGATTTATTTAAGGGAAAAATAATAGCAGTTTGTTATTTCCTCCCTCCTCACTTCCAGGGCAAACATTTTTAAGGGAGGATTTTATTTTGTAACATAAATTGTTTTTTGTATGACCCCAAAGACATGGGTAATTAATAGTGAGCCATTGACCATAATTAGCTGCTTGGGTACAATCAGATATAAACATAAATTTTGTTTGTGAAATATGTACTTGGGAGAAAAGTGAAGTCTTGCTAGATGTCATAATAGGCCCAATATATTGAGGTAAAAGTTATCAGACCAAACATTTTTAAATAAAATAAAATCAAAATCAGATTCAATATATATTTGCACACCTATCTTATAACAAGCCCAGAAAAAATTTTATCTAGGTTTACTTCTTTATCCTTACTATGCTTAGTAGCAGTTAGAGAAATGACGGTTATGATAAAGATGAAGAAATAAACCTAAATAAAATATTTTGTACTAGCATTGGTTATGATTTAACTATAAGCAATTTAACCAAACACATAGTACCATGATTAATGTTTTCATCTAATAAATCATTAACATTTTAAAACTATGTGATATATTGTATATGGTTTATTTATATATATGGTTTATTATCACTAGCAATAGAATTAATGATATCTGACCTTTATCAGGCATGTATTAAAAATATATTTGGTTTTTACAGGGGCTCACTATGCAGCTTAGGCTCATAGTGATCCTCCATTTTCAGCCTCCCTGGCTCTGGAATTATATGCACGTGCCACAATGTCCAGACTCTACCAGACACTTTCGAAGCACCAGAAACTAGCCTAACTTCCCTCTAAATTCATTGGTTCCTCTAATCTTAATAAAAATCTTTATGGAATTTTCATCAGCACTTCATTGATAAAGGCACTCAGACTTAGCCAAAGGAAGTGACTTGATTAATGCCACGTTTATAAAGAGACAGATATGAACACAGGTCTGAACACCAAAGCCCATCCTCTAAATGCAGCTAAGCAGGGAGCCACATACATCAGATGGGCCCTGAAATGCTCTCTATGAGCATCCAGTGTGCCAAGCTCAGCTCTCCTAGTCCTATTCCATATGTTTATATGGTCACTGTCTTAGTTACTTTTCTTGATGCTGAGACAAAATAACCAATGCCCAAAGTTAAAACAGGGAAGGTCTATTTGGTTCAGAGTTTGTAGAAGTTCCAGTCTGTAATCAGCTGGCTCCACAGCATCCTGGCACATGGCAGAGGGGCAGCTGTTCAGGGTGCCAGCAGGCATTAAAAGCAATAGTGGGGGAGAGAAGGGACAAGCCTCTCTCTACCCCTTGTATTATATACAGGCTACCCAAGTTAGGACAGGGATAGCACTCATCCACTTAGTGCTAGCATTGGACCAATTAATCACAAATTCTAGATTAAGCCACCTCTGAAAATCACTGACTATGACAGCATGAGGTTTTGGGACACATTTAGACACAAACTGTAACAGTCAATGAACCTGCATTAAGAAGACTTTTATTCAAAGATCAGTAGGTGCTGTCATTTTTCTATTTGTTTGTTTTTCCTTTTTGAGATAAGGTCTCACTGTATAGTTTAGGCTGGCCTTAAACTCACTTTGTATCCTAGGATGGCCTGAAACTCCAGCTATTCTCTTGCCTCAGTCTTCTGAGTTCCTGGTGTTATATGTGTGTGCCACCACATCTGGCTGCCACTAATTTTTTTTTTCACATTTGCTAAATAGAGCAGTGGGACTCTTGGTCTTAACCAATGCATCTGGCCAGACAAGATGTACACCATATAAATTTAGGAAGAGTTGCAGTAACAGAGTAATGTTTGACTCTCCCTCCTTCTAGAACGAGGCAACATGATATCCTTGCCCTGGCCATTCTTATATTTCGTTGTGACTTGGCTTCAGTGTACTTGCCAGTGATTGCACAAGGCATAGACATCTGACCAAAGAAAGCCAATAAGGTTGTGTGGAAGGTGAACATAGATTCATAAAGCAGCCTGCTCCTTCAGTGTACATCCTACTAGGTTTAAATGGGTCAGGGGCCTGTGATAGAAACATCACAGACTGCTAGGAAGGGTTTTCAAATGAAGTTGAAACTAAAGAGGGAGAGGAAAGATACATAGGGAGAGTTAAAAGACTTATGTGGACCCTGTAGAGAAAATTGCAGAGAAGAAAAAAGAAGACGTTAATATTTTTTATTAATTTTTTTCTTTTTTATTGATTTCATTGAGAAAGAAATTGCAATGAGACAGTTTCAAAACAGGTAAATAAGACAGTTACAATAATTAATACATTGCATATTGTTGCCTTCATAGTAGTTATTCACAGTCAGTACAAGATACAGACATGATCTCTTGTCTAACCACTATTAGTACAAATCTTTCTTCTCATTGAAGTAAGAGAAAGTAGTTGTATATCTAACCTAACTGATTTGTATATACAGATCTATCTATCTATCTGTCCGTCTGTCTATCTATCTATCATCTATCTATCTATCTATCTATCTATCTATCTATCTATCTATCTATCTATCTTGTTCATAAGGAAATCAACCAACAACAAATGTTGGAGAAGTTGTGGGGAAAAGGGAACACTTCTCCACTGCTGGTGGGAATGTAGACTGGTACAACCATTGTGGAGGTCAGCGTGGAGACTTCTCAAAAGAGTAGGACTAGAAATCCCATTCAAGCCGGCTATCCCCCTACTGGGAATTTTCCCAAAGGAACTGAAAACATTGTGTCATAGTGATATATCTGTACCTATGTTTATAGCAGCACAATGTGTGATAGCAAAATCTTGGAAACAACCAAGATGTCCATCACATGAGGAATAATTGCAAAAGATGTGGTATTTCTATATAATGGAGTATTACTCAGCTGTTAAGAATGATGTTTGAAGCATTTATACTGAAGTGGATGCCACTTGAACATATACTCATAAGTGAAATAAGCCAGACACACATGTGTAAATATCATATAGTCTTCCTAGTATAAGAAGTGAAAAGCAGAAATACAAAGGGAAACGTGCAACAACAACTAAAATCAATTGAGTCCGATAAGGCAAAATGAATGGCATATGCTGCAGGATACTAACGAGCTTTTCTTCAGGATGGTTAACAACCTAAGTTCACAGATCAAAGTTGGAGAAATAGAAGAGCCACAAGGCCAGCCAACATTTTGGCCCTAGCCTTTCAAGGTCAGTGAAGACTCAGGACATAGGAGAACCTGTACTGCAAAATCATGAAACTCAGTTGAGCTCCAAATTTTCTGAACAAGGAGATTATGGAGCCACCGAGAAAAGAGATTGAAGTTCTATAGTGTGCCTGGGGAGAGTCACATGGAGAAAAAAACTTTCAGGCTCTCACAAAGAGCAAACTGGTCAAGCATTGGCCGTGACTCATCCACATGGATGACACAGACAAAGGATCTACAGAATAAGATACAGGACTACAAGATAAACCCTGAGGGGACTTCACTGAACTCATAAGAAACATAAAATACATGGATTGGGTTGGTATATAAGTCTTGCTCTATCTAGGTCTTAACCAGCCAGCAGAAAAGTATAAAAATGAAGTATACATCACGGGGCCATAATATTAAGTTGAGCTGTAAATGGCTATGGTGAACAACTTCTTCGGATAACTCACTATTGTTGTGGAATGCTGGACTGTGTTGGATTGTGTTGTTGAGTTCAAGCACCTAAGTTAGTTGAATGACAATGGAGTGCCCATCTCTGACAGGTGTAGACAAAGGAAGGGGTATAGAAAGGAAGAATCATGATGTGTGTGTATAGACAGTACAGTTGGGATAGATAACGTTGTGCTTCTACATAATTCCATAAGAGGCAAGATCTGCACTAATGGTGGTTGGACAGGATAGTATGTCAGCTTTTTTATTAATTTTATTGAGAAACAAATAGCAATGAGATAGTTTCAAAATCTATTAGTAGGGCAGTTTCAGTAATTAATACATGGCATAATATTGTCTTCGTAGTGGTTATTCATACTTCAAGATGCAGACATGATATCCTGTCCAAACACTATTAGTACAAATCAAGTTTCTTCTCATTGAATTAAGAGAAACTAACTGTATATCTATCCTAACTATTTTGAATATACAGATACATAATGGCCCTTCATTTGTATCACCTTTGTTTTGTTTTATTTTATTTTTGTTGTTGTTGTTTAGTTTTGTCAGAGAGGTTAACTTTTTTTTTGAAAGGTTAGTTTTTGACTTTTTAAAACTCCCTTCAGCCCCAAACATGCTTTTCTGATTTGTTTCTATAACACTTTCATGTATCCTTTTAATAAAGTATTCCTTGTATCTGCCTGAGATTAAGGACATAATGAACCCCATTCTTATACAAAAAAGAAGATCCTATTCTTCACTATACTTCATCAAGTGGAATTTTTCTTTCTTGTACAAAAAGCAAGCTTGACTATGCAATACAACAAATACTGTCAAATTCATATTATTTTGTTTAGTGAAATTCTATATTATTTCTACTTTTATTATCACTATTTTGTATTATTTTAAAAAATATTAAGAAGCAAGTTTGAATCTAGCTTCCCAGATTCATGTATGAAAGAAATACAAATTTCTTTTTAAAAATCTTTATTTGTACATGTTTGCACAGGCTCGACCTGGGGCTCTGTAATCACACCTCCCATGACACAAGTCTGGAGAAGCACTGGGCTCTAGTCCTCTTCTTCAGGGACAGATGCCTCTAAACTTACCCCCACTGTTTCTTGACACTTTGTACTCCCAGGGAAGTCCTTTCCTTCTTTACCATAGAAATGAAAGCTTACACATTGAAAATTCCAAGTCAGTGCTCCACACAAGATGCCTTCATTTCTTTTCAAGCCACCAGAAAAAACCTGGTGTGAATTTAGTTCTGGACCTTTAATCTGGTCTCCACCTTTCTCTTAAATTTAAATTCCATGATTAAAACAGGTGATTATAAATAACTAAGAATCTATAATTACTACATGGGGATTTCTAAGTCATCTATTACTGCTTAATTTTTTTCATCTGGGGGTTGGGGAGATGGCTCAGTGGAATAAGTCCTTCCCTGGCAAGCTCAAGGGTCTGAGTTCAATCCCCGGTTCCGCAAAAAAAAAAAAAAAAAAAAAAAAAAAAAATTTCTTCTGGCCAACTTACAATCACATATCATAATTATGCTATTAGTTTTACTTAATTCATTAAAAAAGTTTGTTTCTTTTTTTATGAATTTTATTGGCTCATGTCTTACAGTCCAAGTAATTACTTTTAAGACAGTGATATACAATTTTTGGCTGGAAATGTTTTGAAAGCCATACTTAAAGCCGGGCGTGGTGGCGCAGGCCTGTAATCCCAGCACTCGGGAGGCTGAGGCAGGAGGATTGTTGTGAGTTCGAGACCAGCCTGAGCTACAAAGTGAGCTTAAGGCCAGCCTGAACTGCATGGTGAGACCCTGTCTCAAAAAAAAAAAAAAAGACAAAAAAAAAAAAAAAGAAAGCCATACTTTTGGGAAAAGAAAACCTTATCCCAGATTCCAACCCTTACCCTAAATCTGCTGCTTTGTGTTGGTGTTTTTTTACCATGCTGGAGATTGAACCCAGGGCCCCAAGCATGCCAGGCAAGTGCTGCACCACTGAGCCACACCCATGCCCTGTTACCGAAGATCTAAGGGGCTGAGCTTCCTCCTTCCTGGGCTCTCTGAACTTTTCTTCTGGATATTTTTTTCTTTTATATTTGTTTTTACTTCTGCTTTTCAGTCACAAGAAATTTAGAAATAGAGGGTGGGGGCAGGGATCTTGACTCTTATCCCTGTGTCCCTCCCTTTCCCCTACTACCTCCTTTTCTCACTGAGACTCAAGAGGAATTTGTTCACTTTGTCAACAAGTACCCCTTTTTTTTTTTTTTTTTTTTTTTTTTTTTGCAGAACTGGGGATTGAACTCAGGCCCTTGTTGCACTTGCCAGGGAAGCACTTATTCCACTGAACCATCTCCCCTGCCCCTAGTATCACTTTTGACTCTGAAAAGATGTTGGCTTATTTTATTCCATGATTAGAAAAAAACAAATATGACATTCTTCTCATTGCTTGCTAAAACACCATTTTTTTCTGAGTACAAATGTAAAATTCAACATAATTGTCATGATATTCAGTTAAATGGCACTTTGCCTGCATATTCTCAAACTTTCTTAGACATGTACATGTATACAGTCGTTCACAAGCCTCTGACATCCAGTGCTCCATCTTCCCCTTCTTTCCTGCTGTACCCCTCCTCAGTGCCTCTGTGCCTGTCATTTCTGCTTGCCTTTTCAGCTTCCACACACAGCCTTTACTGACTACAAGGGACAGAGCCTTCCTTCCCTGCATCCCAAGGAATGTTGTACTGTAGTGGTTGTATAGCCCATATTCAGAATTTCTAGGCCTGTGTTCATGTTTATGTGTTGGCTTTCCTGCTGACTTAGCAGGCAGCTGGAAGAAGATCATGGCCTCTGAAGCCAAGCAAGTACTAATGGTTCCACATCCTAATTTCTGAGCATCTTGAGACCCCATTTTGTTTTGCTGAAATAAAGAAATTAGCCACTCCCTGTTAAACCTAGAGTTGCTGAAGCATCGCACAAAGCTCCTGGGCTTCCTGCCTCTTGTGCATGACTCCTTGTCTAACATCAGGGTTGTATCCTCCACCTGACCTGAGCCCACTGAAAGTCTACCATGGTAACACAAGACATGATCAGCAACAACTCTTGAAATTCCCAGAATTGACAAAAAGGTGGAAACATAATCTTAGCTGGCAAGGAAATGAAACAGATCTTTAACCATTCAAGGCCAATGTGCTACTAGAATTGAAATGAAAAATGAGATAGCATTAAAAAGCAGACCAGTCATGACTTAGAAATCATTTCGATGCCTAGAAGCCTGTATTACTGAGCACAATAAAAACCCAAATGTCTAACAACTTAAGTAAGGGCTGCTTTGAGTTTTGCAGAGATATTCAATAAAAGATGTCTCCTTGAGCTTCTTAACTAACCATGGCCTTATTAAGGTCAACAGTACCTCAGATTAAAAGGCAGGGACTGAAAATATGAAAATCAGTACAATTTCTTTTGTTACTGTGTGAGCAGGGAAACATATTGTACCATTAAATGTGGACATTTGTTGGCTAAGTCTTTCTTTTCACCTCCAGAGTCACAGCAAAAGCAACAAGCCCTTAGAGGCTTATCAACTGCACAAGTGTGTGAGGCAATTGAATATTTCCAATTTACATGATTCCTCTTAAGCTGCTATCAGTAAATGGAGAAAATGGCATCCATTCACACAAGAGGTTTCACTCAAGAGTGACACATTTCTCCCTATTTACTTAAGCACAGAGCTAGCACACAGAAAAGCACAATAAATTCTAAACATGGTGCACATCTGGTTCAAAAACCACAAGCAGTTTATTTCTGTATCTTTTTCAGCAACTGTCATATAATATATTTTCACACATTTCTAATAAGACATTTTCTTGGAAACAAAATAGACAGGTATATCTGTCAGTTCAACTTCTTCCAAAAGAAATAGAAATACCTTTGGCTCAGATATCTGTATTGTCTTTAAGGCAGCACAACTATCATATGAAAAAGGATATTAGTTAAAGAAGCCCAGAAACTCAGCAATTACTTGCAAAAATGGGATGTTTCTGGTGAAACAGAAAGATAAAAGATATTCATGCAAGTATGTCCCTTTACTTCTCTTCCCTGTCCCTTTTGGTCCTATTCCAATTTAGCCCCTTGTTGCTTTTACCTGAAGAGAAATACCAGGGTCTTGTTAAACTCACCTATTTCTAATTCTAAAATATTAAAGTCTCTTTTGAATTAAATTTTTTTATACCTGTGGCTCTCTTAGAAGAAATTTACTAAAAGTGTCATTCAAAATTAAAATGAAATTGAAATCATATTAAGCTGCTTAAAAGCTTCATGTTGTCAACTTAACCTCTCGTGAGATTTTGCAAAGAGTCACAAAGGTAACTGATACTGAGTCTCAAGCTCAGTCAAAAGGGCTGCCAAGTATTCCAATACTGACCCCAGGTGGAACCATTTACTGCCTCAGTCTCAGTAGCACAATTCTTCCTTAAGTACTTTCCCTTCTAGAAAGACCCAAGGCTCCTTTGAGGGTCACATCTCAGTACACAAAAGCTTCAAGTGGCTCATGGATCCCTCCTCCTTTCCTATCACAGGCCCCCAATCCTGTTCATTCTGCACACAGGTTTAAACCTTTCCTGATAATCTGTTGTTAAGATTTTATATCTAGATGTCCCCTCAAATCCTCATGCACTCATAGATGAGCTTTTGAGGGGGGATTGGACTGTGAGTGTGATATTCACTGATGGATTAGTCCACTGATGAGTTTATAGATGTGTAATGTTGGGGGGAGGTGGGCCATAGGTCCTTGGGGAAGTGGCCTGAAAAAGTATATCTCCCTTGTTCCTCCCTTGGTCACACTCTGCTCCCTGTTGCCCTGCCATGAACTATTTCTCCTCTGTCAAGCTCCTCTGTCATGCTGCCCTGCCTTCCAGCCAGATGACTATGGACTGAAATATCTACACACTATGAGACAAAATAAACCTTTCTCCTTTAAATTGTGGGTGTGAAAAAATTGTGGGTATCTCTCTCAGTGATGAGAAAGTAACTAATCTACCCATGCAAAATCATATTTTGATTGCAGTAATGGAAAGGATGCACAGGGGCAAGACAGCTGAATCTTTGACAAGGCTCACTGACAGAATGGATGTGACCAACACTCTCCCAGGTTTCTAACCCTTTACGTGTCATATTCCCTCCATCATGGTTGTCTTGACTAATTTTGCCTCATAAATGATTCATCATGTTTCAAAAGCCGGTTTGACCAAGATGCATCCCCTGAGATACCCTCCCCTCTGTGAGTGACGTTGGCCATTTATTTGGTGTGGGATACTTGTTCCTTACATGCTTGCCTCATCTCTAATCCCTTATGCATACAATGTATATCACTGAGTTTGCTTTCTCTATCAGTCTGCAAGTCTCTTCAGGGCAAGGCCTGGGCCATTCTCTTCTCAAACACTGTATGTAGGATGCTGTCTTTTATAAGGAAGGGGCTAAGAAAAATGTTTACTGAGTGAAGAACAATCACAGGAAGCCAGAGAATTCCTGACTGTGCCCAGACTGGCAAAGGCTCCAATTGGTTCTCTATGAATAAAAAAGAGACCTCAGGAAATGGCCATTTCAGAGTTCTGGGGGGGTTCAACCAAAAACAACTCTAGGACATAAGTCCAACTCATTGTGAGAAAATGAAATGAAAGAGAAAGATGTATGCATTTCAGCCTGATCCCAATGACTATCAGAATTAAAAAACACAAAAGAAATCAAGGAGCACATGATAAAAGAATTTAAGGGATCAAAATGAACAATGGCCTCATGTGTGAGCAAGCCATCTTCTTAAAAGATGAAAACTGAAGATCAGGATCAAGGCTGGAAACCAGGGAAGGGTGGGCAAGATGAGAGTTTACTAGAAAAGTTCAAGCACCCTAGAAGGGCAAAGGGTTTCTTCAATCACAAAGAGGTACATTTGGAAAAACATTTAAGACTTTCTCTAAGTTGGCAGGCACAGGAGGGAGATGGATTAAAGCCCACGAAACAAAACGACCCCAACTCATTTGAGTTGAAAAAAGAACTGCACTGATGAATAAACATGAGGCAGATCCAGTGTTGAAGTTCATAGTCTAGAAGAGACTTCAAATGAAAAGCAGAAAACTCTGTGATAGCTCAATGAATTCAGAGACAGAAGTGCATGCACAGGGTGTTGGAATGCAGCCGTAAACACACCATGTTCTCCCTACTGGGACAGGGTCCATAAAGCAGTGCAGGTGTGTTTGAAGAAGAATGCCTAGTGGCAGCTGAAACAACCTAAAACAAGGTGGTAAATGGCTTCTCTGGGCCAATATGGAAACAAATTGGCCAAGTAGATTGTTCCACATAGAGGTCCCTCCAACTGTTTGAGATTTCTACAATCTCTCCTGAGGTGCTCTGGAAAAGGCAGAGTAAAAGGTAGAGCTTTTAAAAATTTTTATACGGCTTCTAAGGCATCTTAATTTTTAACACAAAGTTCCTAATAATGTTCTGGATAAAAGACTGAGGTACTTAAAGATCCTTTTATAACACCAAACTCTTTGTGCATTGTATGTATATGGATTTTAAAAGAACATGGCCTGGAAAGTACTGACAGCCTTTAACACACACCATATTCTCCTTTGATCTACTGTACTTCCTAAAATTGTCACTGAGGGTAAATCCACTCAATTCTCTTCCTTGACTTTACTCAGAGATAAGGAGTTTAAAGTGAAATGTAGTCATGGCTTTGAGGAGCCTCAATCACTGAAATATGTTCATGCAGATGATGTTGTTGAATGATGGCTTCTGCCACATCCTGTGAGGTCTCAACACTTCTGGGAATTATAGCTCTGAGGAGGTTGGCACTCACATCTAAATTAGACAGTCACTTGTAAGTATATCATGGAATGCTCTGTGGTTCAATTAACATTTCACAATGTACAGGTATTCTTTGGGACTCAGGGGAGTTGCATCATTCACCAAGACTATGACTTGGTGCCAGGATCAGAAGCTTCATGGCCTTTCTTCCTATAAGCCTGGATCTGAAGACAGCCTGACTAGAACATCTGTGGCCAGGGATGAGGTGATAATGGTGCATCATGATTAACAACTTGAATCTGGAGTCATCCAGAAGAATGGCTTTTGAGCTGGATTCAAAGAGGAGTTGAAGATCCCTGTCAAGGATGAATTCTACATTCAAACAACAGCCCAGAAACAGACCACAACACAGGAGAGACATGGTACCACAGCATATCACAGGGTGAAGAGTGAGAAGTCGTGATACAGAAGAACAAATGTTTTGGAAAGAAAAATGTCAAGTTTCATGAGTTTTAAGTATTAGGGAATGGTTGAAGTTCCATACTCACAGAGAAGGATAAAAGTGCCAGTCAGAAAACAAAGCAGTTAGTTGAGTACTTTGTTCCCCTTGAGTCAGAAGGAAATCTCTGGGGTACTTACTTATAAAGACGAGGTTCACACCAGCCACAGAAAGCAATACAATGCTTTTTCTACAATGCTGCAAAACCTATTGCCTTTTCCATGTTGTTACTGTCCTGTTAGTGAAATTACATTTTCTTTTAGCTTTTTAAATTTATATCTTGGATTTCAGAACTCTCTTCAGAATTCAAAATTTCATTTTTCTTCAAAAGATCAAAAAGTTAGCAATATCCCATGAACACACAGAACACATACCAAACTGGAGACAGAAAATCAAAGAGTAAGACAGTGAAAATGTTCCAATTTATATACACATGCACTCATTCCTACTCTGTAATTAGGCTTTTTCTTCTCATCTATCAAGAAGGAAAAATAATAATACCTGCGTATGGTTTGCTTCAGGGATTAAATGAGTCATTGTATATTATTTGGCACAGGGTCAACATAATAAATGATAAATAAATGTTAGCTTTTATTCTGATTCCAGTGACTGCTTTGGTTTCTATAAATCACAAAAAGTGATCCTTTCACACATGGGTGAAAGAATTTCCAGTGGTTCTTTGAGTCCATGAAATTTGATCTTCCTTGCTTTTCCTTGGCAAGAATCTTAAGTAGCAAAAGTTATTGATCCAGGTAGCATGATCCATAGCTCTATATGATTGTTTCCAATCACTGAAATTTTCCAGAAAGCAATCATTTCAGGTTGAACTTGTCTACTCTTGGTCTCAACTCAAGGGAAACACATTTGCATTGGAAGATGAAGGCAGAAGCTATACTCTCTTTCATAGTATCTAGAGTTGAAGAACAAGTAGATTTAGTTTACATCTCAAAATAATATCTTTCAGCTAAATGATAAAAAAATTATTGAATGTTATAAGTTTAAGCTTCTGAGACCTCATATAGTGAATGTGGAACCACCCGCTTTGCTGGGAGTGAAAACAATTGTTTTGGAGCTCCTTTTACGTGTCTATCTCTCTGTCTATCTAGAGACATCATCTTACTGTGTTGCCCAGACTGGCCTTGAGCTTAGGTGCTCAAATGATCCTCTTGACAACTACCAAAGTAAAATGAGAGGTATATACCATCCTGATTGATTGTGTGTGGCACACACCATTCTTTTGTTTTTACTGAAAACTAGAAGGATATACCATCCTGTCATTTTTAAGGATTTTTGTTTCATTTTTGCTTTTGCTTTTTAAGCTCTTTGAGACAAAGTGGTCTCAGATGAAAATTGGTATTTTAGGTATCAGTTTCTCACATAAAATATTCTAGATTGAAGTAGATATTTTTCTGACCAATTAATTAACTTCAACATGAATTCTACAATTCTAAGATGCTGCTAAAATGACTTCTGAAAGTATTTTTAGCATGCATTAACTGCCAGGAACTGCCCACTCTACCTAGAAGACCTATGTAGCTACAATTCTTTATCTTTAGGACACCAGGACTTTCCGATATAGAGTCTGAAAATGTCAGTTTTTCAAAAGCCAGATTGAGCAGGGCCTGAAGCTCACTTACCAGTGTCTCTAGCTCTTGGCTCGGAGACTTCCATAATGATAAATGAATGAACAAAAGAATGAATGGGCATTAGGTTAACCAGTCTAGCAGATAATTTTCTGAGTAATTTACTCATTAATAGAGTTTTTAGAATTGTAATAAGTTTGCCTTCATTACAAAGATTTCAATTCTCTAGCATTAAGATCTCTTCTCTCTTTGATCTTATCACCACTATAACTCAAGGTATAGCACCACTAGCTACATATCCTCAAATCCACAACCACTCAGTGTTATAGTGTTTTTGACTCCACAGCAAGCAAAGTCCAGTGTGCCTTAAAGAAAATGATTTGAAGGGAGACCACTTAGATTTCTCTCCTTCCTTATGCTCCCATAGGCCAAATAATCTATTCTGATATAAATTAGCAAAAGCATGGATATGAGAAAGAGGTAGGGGAGTAGTAATAGAAGACAGAAGAACTCAAGCAACTCTTCTCTACTGATTCTTCACCAGAGAAGCTTCCAGGGCTGTGCAGACTCCAAGTACCAGGATTTAGAAATGATGGACCAGAAACCTTGCATTCCAGTCACAGCTCCATGCCACAGACCATAAACTTTATTCAGCCCAAATCTCTTGAAAGGCAGAATCAAGTCATTTGCTTCCTTGTATTCCCAGGGACCCAGTGAGGAAAAGGGAGAAGAGTTCAGGGAGTTCTTAATAAATAAGTCTTTGCGGGACAAAGGGAAAAAAAGGAGCAAGACATAAAGGAAAAAAAAAAAAAAGAAGTTGAGTCTCCTTGCTGTTCACATTTTACCAAAATATAACTACCAACAAATTTGTCCAGAAAAGACCTCACCCAGGGGCTGGGGAGATAGCTCAGTAGAATAAGTGTTTGCCTGATAAGTGCAGGGTTCTGAGTTTCCTCCCTGGTATAACAAAAATAAAAGAGAAAGAAGAAAGAAAGAAAGAAAGAAAGAAAGAAAGAAAGAAAGAAAGAAAGAAAGAAAGAAAGAAAGAAAGAAAGAAAGAAAGAGGAGAGAGAGAGAGAAGAGCTCACCAACATCCATCACCTGGTGCTTCCAAGCTATTTTAGCCCTTTCTCATTTTTGCACTCATTCAACCTTCCCTAATTCCATCACTCCTCTCATCCTTCACAAAAAAGGAAGACACTCTCAACCATCATCAGACCTGTGCATATGGTTTTTTGTCAAACAGTTGATCCCAAATGCCTTAATTTGCTTCTGACTTCCTCATCAAAGACACACACTTGGTGGCTTAAACAACAGAATTTGCTTTTCACAGTTTTGAAGACTGGGAAATCCCAAGTCCAAGAGCTAGCTTACCAGTAAGAATTTATCTCTTGAGTTTCAGACAGCAAATTTCTCACTAAACTCTCACATGGCCATTACTCAAAGTGTGCAAATAAAACACAATATATTACTTTCTTCCTCTTTTTATAAGGCCATAAACCCCACCATAATGTAAGAGCACCACTTCAAGATATAATTCAATTCCAATCACCTCCAAAAACTCAAAAACAATCACATAGAAGTTAGTTTAGATACAAGAGCTGGGGGAGTGGATATACACACATTTAATCTGTAACACCATTTTCAAATCTCAAATCTTCATTCAGATTTTCAGCATCTAAAGAATGAGAATATTTGTCAACCTTCTACCCAGGTTGTTGCCTGGATATCTGAATTAAAAAATGGCTTCCTTGGGCACAGAGTTCACTGCTCAGTCACTGTAGCTAACATCACTTCCTCATATCTTACATCCACTTCTCTTATTAATTTTTACATGGACTTTTTTCAGTTTTCTGGACAACTTGAGTTAGGAGGAAGGCCTGAAAGTCATACAAATGATAAAGGTTTTGTTTCTTATGTTTTATGTCTTCATATATAGTTTCCCTAGATACAGTGATCAGCTGGAGTTGAGAGTGGACAAAGAATTGTATAAAACATGGAATCACATTATTCATAAATCATGACGGCTTCATGTGAGATTTTGAGGTTTGTGGACATGGAAACTCAGAGCATGCGATATATCTCTGAACCAGATGACTAGAGTCTTTGATTAGGCCTCAGGTTCTGGGCATCCCCTAATTGTTCATCTCATGCTAGTAATCTGGGAGAAACACTAGAAAACAAGTTAATGATATTTACTGCTAACTGGATTGGAAGGGAGAACCTGAAATATCAGTAATCAGCTGGTGGAAGTAGAAAATTACAGGCTGACTGGATTAGAAACTTAATCTCTACAGTATTTCCCACAAGTATATAAAGTGCAACTTAAAAAATATTATGGAGGAAAAGCTATCATGAACATTCATCACTGTGTATCTTAGAAAATTGGCTACTTCTGAATACTTAGCTCACCCAATCTCATACCTATATGCCAAAGATGCCCCCAAGATAAAATGTAACTCCCTAAACAACATAAATTGAAAAGATGAGGTCTTAACTTAATCAACCAGGAGTGAACACCCTCCCATTCCCAGGACCCTTCATGACCTTGAGAACACTGAACACCTATCCACAGTACCACAGTTCCTATACTACAAATACAGAGATTATTAAGAGCCCATCAGTGGTCTTCTAGGTGTAGATAGTCCTCCCTTTAGAGGAAAGTAATAGGAAACTATATTCTTAACTTTTAAACTTCTGGGCTAGTTTGGATTTCTGTGCTAGGAAGTATCCACCCTAGCTTGAGTTACTTTAGCAGAAATTATGAAGAATCTCTTCTCTGAAGTCATGGAAGGTGGCTGACCTCGTCTCCAAACTGAATAAGAAGGGTAAATGCCATCTGTATCTGGGATGGGATTTAGGGAATCAGTTGCCCCCATTCATATTTTAGATTTCCATACAGAAAATCCTATCGCCTCATATACCAGAATCACTGAGGGACCTTTATAAAAATAAAGATCCCTAACCTTACCTCAGCTCTGCTGAATCATAATTCCTGGATTGAGCAGAAATTGCATCTTTAACACAATATTTTTGAGGACATCTTTACATAGAGACTCACTTGGCAAGAGAAAGAGCATGTGTGTTTGTGTCAGACAAATATAAAATCCAGCACTAACACTTAATTAGCACCATTAACCCCAGAGGACCTGGCTTAATTACTTACATTTTTTGTAATCTAGTTTCCTGTTTAGTAAAATGAAATGTCTGATATTATAAACTTAGACTCTAGTATACAAAATACCAGCCACTGAATTGTTATGATAAGCTCTTGCTACCTCCACTGAAAACTGATCTCAAGAAAAATATCGTATCACTATTTTATAATTTGTTTCATTTTCCAGAAAAACTACTGTCCTATGGCTATATGGATAACTGTGTTAAGAAGAGTTTTGTTCACTAATTTAAACTCCTGAAAAAAATGTAAAAATATTCATGTACTCAGTTGACTTCCACCTTCAAGATGAATCATGGATAGCCTTCTATGGAAAAACAGTGTCAGTTGTAACAACTAATTGGGAACAACAGATAAAAATTTGATGAGAACTTTGAGAAAGGAGAAAGTCCACCATTCTTTTCCCTCATATTCCTGGGAATAGCTACTTTTATTGCATGATGAAAATACAGTGTACAAAGAGCAACAAACTGGATGGATCTAGAAGACCCATGTTCAAATGTTGGCCGGGTGACATTAGGCAAAATGAAAGATGTATGCAAAAGTCCTATTACACTAACTTACTATTTCATATCTTTAAGCAGAGAATCATTCATAATCACATATATAAAGAAGATTCTTGCAGGAAGCCAATCAGTGAAGAGCAAAGAAGATCCTCCAAATTGACAAGCTCCAGGGAGCACAAATTTGGAATATCTCACAGGAGTCCAATTTCAGGGAGTTCTTGCCCTAAGTTTGCCAGCCTTCAAGCACTTTATCACTCACAAGAGTTGGCTTCAGCCAAAAACATCCAGTAAAAGGAAATGAACAGTCTCCACAGACTCCTGTCTCTGCATGCTCCATAGATAAGAGGCAGAAAGAAATACTTGATCCCAAACTTGCATAGAAATGGGCTCTATCGAGGCAAGAGAAAAAGTGTGAATATTTGGGTTTTCTAAGAAAACTTAAAGAGGATCATTAGAGGTGAAAAAATCTACCAACAGGACCACAAGAGAGCCAGCAGCAGACTCTGTCACTAGTAGCCTGCAGAATCACAGACAAGTCTCTTACTATCAAGCCATTGTGTCACTGGCAGGGTCTGTAAGCTCCTGAAAGATGCTCCTAACTGAGGAGATATTAATGGGATAATTTGTGAAGGGAAAACCCAAAGAACATTCTAGCTCCTTAAGAACATATAGACCCTGGAATGGCCTTCTGTAGTTAATCTTGACTCCTAATTTAGCCCCTCCACCAAGAGGCTGAAATGACATTCAACTGAGAACTGTATATACCCTCTTTTGGGACCACAGAAAGACATACTCTTCTCCAGCAGCTTCCCAGTGCTGGGGTCTAGCAATCCAGCCTGAGTCCTTCAATCTCACTTGCACTTCTTCCCCTTGAAAAATTTTGTCTTCACCAATTGCCTCATCCAGCACCTTTATAGACTTCCAAATCAATGCTACAATTCTAAATTGAGCCTTTAATTCTTCACTTAAGGTGTCGATCTCTAGTCGCTTTTTTGTTTCTCCTTTTACCAACAGAAAATAGCCTGAGCCATCAAAGGAGCCAACAGGGAGATGTGTCTCAAAAGGAGTTTTCCCTAGGGAGGTAGGTGAGGTGATACCATTTTTCTGTTCAAACCACATTCCCATTTCAATCAATCTCACAAATCCTAAAGCAGTATAGGAAGTGATACCAAGGAACTGGTCTCTGGATTTACATCTCATCACCACCCCTAGGCAACTTATTAACCTTTTTAAGCCTTAGTTTCATCATCTGTCTTGAGGGTTTGAGGGGTTGTAATAACATCCACATCACTGAGTCATTAACTTTACTGCTTTAACTCTTTCCTCTCCTATAGCTACATATCCAAATTGTGAGCAGCAGGTCCTGATATGGGTTTATTTTGAGTTCCTTTGTGAATTACAAGATTTGTAGATTAGAATGAGCTCATTCATGCCAACTATCCTTTTATACAGGGTAAAGCAGAAAGGAAATATACATTTTAATTCAAACCATAATGAACAAAAAAGACATCAGGCAGAATCAGGGCAACAAAGCACCAAGTACAGGAAGCAAAATTTTGTATAAGAATGTATTTTTTCTGCTCCCATCTTTTGCACTCCAATTAAAATTTTTTGGCCCCACTTCTAACTAAAATCAATAGGAAAAAGAAAACTCGGGAGCCCATAAGAAACAAGTAGTCGGAGAGACAAATTATTGAACAGTTAAAATAATTCTATCACTTATACTCACTTACCCTGAAAAAGAAAATTATAACAATCTCCAACCACTTCATTCTCTCTGTCTTCTTGATGCTGTATGTTTGTTTGCACTCATCACTGTTGGGCATATGCATTCCTCTCTGCTCAAGTCCCAGCTTTCATTTTTCTTTAGAAAACAACATTTAATTCACTGGAGCTTGTTGATTATGAAGGTACACAGACTTAGATGAATCATAGAATCAGGCAGATTGCACAAATGCAAATTCTCTACTTTGTATCTGTTGCCCACACCAACCTTTTCATATGACCTCCCTTCCCAGCATCATCAACCTCCAAAGGCTAATAAGTGTATTCAGGTAAAACAGAACTCACCAGTGCAAGGAAGAGTAAAGCAAACAACCTCAAATTCCTAGCTCCAAATGCAGCACAAAAACAAAAGACTACAAACAGAAAAACATCTTTGACAAATACAATGAATGCCACCTAGGTATCCCAGGTCCCACTTCAGATCCTAGAACACCCAGGAGTGTTGACTGATAATAGCCATTCTGAATTCTTTTCTAGGTTATGTTGGTGAGCTAAGGAAGCCACCATTTACAAGGTTCACCTCCTTTCCCAGGATAGACAGTATCCAGGCCAATACCTTGTCAGTGAGGAGTTCAAAGCCTGATCTCTGACTAAATTCAGAGTGAAATAGAAAGGCCACCCCAGGTACAATGATTCCCATAACATCAGTGGGGACCTGTATTTGTATTATGTCACAGTTCAGTTTATTCTATCAATCCCCCTGTCATAACTCGCCAAAAACCTGGAGGGCAGACTTCTATCTCAAAACTTGTTTTCCATTATACCTTATCTAAAACAAGAAACCAGATGATAATATTTTAAGTTACAAGGAGACTGATATTTGAATCATTTCTTAAGATCCACATCAAGGCATGGGGTAGTCTGTGGAGTTAGGGATCCAGACATATTTGATTCCACAGTTAGATGGATGCTCAATTTAGGCTCAAAGAAATGAAAAGAGCTTGAATTGAAGTCAATGTGCTCTGTGTGTGGTCCCAGGGCTGCTTCTATATGTCATTACATGAACTATTTTTTAAGAACAGTTGATCTCAAATTATCAATGATGTGGAGCCTGCTTGTAAATCCTCAGTATCATGTCATGAGCCAATACTTTTATAAGGCAAATAAAATAAATTATAATTCCCATTCTTTATGTATAAGTTTCATTCAAAATATTATAGTATGAAAGGGGAGACAGAAAGATAACTTCAAATATGTCAAAGTTATCAAAACCAAGAGAAGTCAGAAATTTTCACAACCAAAAGCAGCTTAGTTAACATGACTAATGCTAATATAGTATCCTAGACAGCATTCTGTAAGAGTAAAAAACTAAAGACATATGAATGAAGCATGAATTTCAGTTAATAATAATGTACCAACATTGGCTCATTAATTATAACCAATATAATTATTAATATACTAATATTAACATACTGATGTAGTATATCAATAATAGAAGAAACTTGTAGAGTATATGGGAAACTTCTATGCTATCTATGTGTTTTTATAAATCTAAAATCTGTTTTAATATGAAACTAAAATAGATTATAATATAAATGAAGTTTAAAGTCATACAAAACATATAAAGCTAAGTTTATATTAATATAAATCACTTGAAAATCCCTGTCAAATTGCTATAAGTTTTCATTATTTATTCTCTGTTACCTATCTTTCCACAAGCAAATAGTAAGTGATTCTCATACTGGGCCCTGTCTGACATTTTCATTTGAAGAGCTCTTGCTTTGTCTCTATAGTTCAGTTTTCTCATCAAGAAACTGAGAACAAGATTAGAGAGTTAGATCTCCTCAGTGCCTTTATAGGAAAGCCTTTGGAATGCCTTGATAAATGATCATATTTTGCCACAAACAGGTCATGCTCAGAACCAGATGCTCTATGACATAGCATGAGGTTCCCACAGTCCAGCAATATGAGCAACTGTTCTCCCCTCAAACCTCCTATCCCTAAGACCTTTACTTTTTTTTCAGTGAGGTACTAGAAAAGGGAGAGATGACCCACTAAAGTAACACTATGTGTTCAGGCTATCGTAGATGGTCTTCAAACTGGGGTGTTGTCCCTTTTCTTTCTCTTGTTTGTACTACCACAAAATCAAAGAAGCTTCTTGCCCTTTATGAAGATTTATGAAGACCCAGATTTGGGCCAGGGCCACAGAGCTGTCTGCATACCATGAATTATCATAGTGAATACACTTTATGAAAGAAGACACAACACAGATGGGGAAGTTGGTAAAATGATTAGAAGATAAAGCTTCCAATGAATAAGAAAGAGGAAAGTATAAGTTTGAAAACAGCTGGTGGCAAGCTGTCCCACTGAATAGTTTTTAAAGATATGAGTAGTAGGTTTCAAAACAACCTAGAGAGACAACTATATGGCTGGGAGGGCAGAAATGATTCAATTTCTTGTGAGTTATGGTATCCTAAAGCTGAGGCCCACAGCTGAGGCCCACAGCTCTTTCCCAAGAAACAGGAAGTACACACAGAAAAAAAGCTAATAGGAAATTGTAAACAAGAATATATACTGCCACTCAACCACCATGAATGAGATGGAGAACACTTAAATATTGGAGTTTGGAAAAAATTTAAATATTAGAATACCGGTGTTCTACCATTCATAGTCTTACCGATTTTATGATATGTTCGACTGTAATCAAACCTCTATTCCACTACTACTGCACTCCATTTCCTAGCAAGAGACATGGCCTATGCATTTGATCTATGTTTCAGAAATGCCCAGAGATAGAATGTGTTGCCAAAGGTAATATTCCACAAGAGTAGTCAAGGTATTGTAATGATTGTAATAAACAAACTGACACTTCAAATTTCAGCAACTTAACACATCAAATATGCTTCATTGCAGGTCAACAATAGTAGCTCCGTTCCAGATGCTCATTCAGGAACCAGGTTCCGCTTAAGTGACTCTTCCAAAAGCAGAAACTAGCAGGTGAAGATAGAGGGGATAGAGAATAAAGAAAGTGCACCCATTCTTGCCTGCTTTTGGCTTTTGCTCTCATTCTGTTGGCAAGAATTCATCAGATGACCTCACTAGACACAGAATAGTTGAAAATAGTTTGAATGTCTCCCAAGGAAGAAACAATAAATTGGGTGGGCACCGAGATTGCCAAAAGTAATTACAGGAAGAAGTAATAGAGAGCTGCCCAAACATGTTGGTGTTCAATGGTTTCACACATCTCAGAGAAGAAAATGCCAAGAAAATATGGACATTGTCTAGACAACTTTCTTATTAGCACCTGAGTCAATGCCCCACCTGTTAGCACTCATTTACAGAATTAAAAGTACAAGCTTGGGAATTCAAATCTAAATACTACTTCTTTCCTCCTGTACAACCAACTTGGGAGAAGTTAGATGTCCTCTTTGCAGCCTAGCTTTCTCTTTTGTAAAATAAAGACATTAGTCCTTATTTCATAGCTTTGTAATGATCAAAAGGAGTAATTGTTATAAAATGCTTAAAATAATGCTTAGTAAATAATAATTTCTTAACATTTGTTAAACACTTCTGCATGCCAGGGACTATCATAAAGGTCTATTCTTTTTTTTTTTTTTGTCTTTTTGAGACAGGGTCTCACTGTGCAGTTCAGGCTGGCCTTAAGCTCACTTTGTAGCTCAGGCTGGTCTCGAACTCACAACAATCCTCCTGCCTCAGCCTCCCGAGTACTGGGATTACAGGCATGTGCCACCACGCCCGGCTAAGGTCTATTCTTAAAGAAAGGCTATCATAAGGATAGCACACACTATCTACGCTCACAACATATACTGAGGTAAGAACACTTTCCATTTTATTTGTATAAAAGTAGACACTAAACATTCATCAGTTCCAAGTCATACAACTAGTAAATATCAGACAAGAGCTGGTTTCTGGTGTCAGAGCTCAATCTCTTTATACCATTATCATTCACCTCCCAATAAATATTCCCTACTGTTTTTGCTACTTAGAGTCTTTATTTAACTTATTTTTTATTAATTTTAATGAGAAAGAAATCACAATGAGACAGTTTCAAAACAGATTAGTAGGACAGTTACAATAATTAATACATTGCATATTGTTGCCTTCGTTTTGAGGCTTAGTTGTCTTTAATAACCTGCACATACTTAAAATGTACAATTGGAAAAGATTTGAGATATGTGTACATACAGACATTCCTCAATAATTCACTGAATTTTGTCCTGAGACTAGGTTGTTAAATGAATGATTCACTGAATGAGGAATATACATAGTATGTACATTGTAATATCAAGAACGAAGACATGGGCAAAGGAAACTCCAACTTGATGGCTTTGCTTTTACATGCACAGCTCTTACATGCAGAACTGTAATTTACACCAAAACATAAAACTTAGTACTGTACTGTATAATACAATCAGCAAAAATTTTACTATAATATAAAGAAGGTTGACTATATAAAAAACACATTGAGGCATGTAGTGGATTTCTAATTGGTGGTCAACTTGTTACACCTGGCTGAATTGAACTAGTATGGTGCTGGGTACAGGAGGCCCACCTGCGTATTGTTGCCAGCAGCAGAAAAGGCAGGACAGGAGAAGTTGTCAGGATGCTTTTTGGAGAAGCTATTGGAAGTCACTGGTTCTCCTGGACTGTTCCTCTGGGTAACCTTGTCATGCTGGCTTTCCTGATGAACTTGGCTGTTACTGTCAGAGGAGGAACTTGAGACCTTATTGTTACTGAGAATGGCTCCAGTTCATTCTGAGGGAGGGAGGGTTCTGTCCTCAGTTTGAGCATCGCTTCCTGGCTCTGAAGGGGAAGATGGTGTACTGCTCAGCATCCTGAAGAAGTTTGTCACATTGGCTTTCCTGATCAGAATCCAGTTTTCTACATTGCTGAAAGAGCTCGGGACCTCGCTGTTGCTGAGGGTGGGTGTGGTACTTTTGAGGGAGCTCTGGTCCTTTGAGCATTGCTTCCCAGCTCCCGTTCACATCCCTCAGCCTGCTAGCACAGATCCTTCCAGCATACACTTTCTAGCTCCCAATGACTTTTTGGCCTTTCCAGCACAGATCTGTGAAGCAAGCCTGCATGAGGCTTTGTCGTGGGTTCTAGGCCTCCAGTTGTGGGAGGCATTGTTATGAGCTCTAGGTTCTCAGTTGGACTCATGCAGGATACTGGGATGGAGGCACTCAGCCAGATTCTTTGTTCTTTAGTGTGTGGACAGATTTCCTGCACTCCTCATAGATGATTCTTTGGGTGATTCATTATAAAACTATCATAAAGTGTGTCTTGCATGTATTGTATTGCTCACCATGAGAAAAACCACAACAAAGTTCTACAAATAAGATGTACAGATATGTACAAAAAAGTCTGAGCAGTGAGTTGGAAGCCCAAGCAATCATTAAACAGATAGATAAATCATTAACAAGAAATATCTATCTGTATCTGTTAAACTATTACTACAACCAAAATTGGGAGCGTATCTATCATCCCTAAGAATTCCTTGAGACTATTAGGAATTCTTTTCTCCTACTATTCCCCACTCTTCTCAATCCTCAATTATTCATCAGTCATGATGGGTTAGTCTAAATTTTCCAAATGTATACTTAAGTAGAATCATGTAGTATACAATCATTTTTATCTGCTTCTATCAATATGCTTATATTGAATTTCACTCATGCTGTTGTATGCATCAATCACTCATTCCTTTTCACTGTTAAATGTGCCACTGTGTACCCAGTGCAATTTGTTCATCCATTCACTCATTGATGGATACTTGTGTTGTTTCTTTTTTTTTTACTATTACAATAAAGCTCCTGCTTATATTCATGCTCATTCTCTGTATACACTTATACTTTCTTTTTCAAAAACATCTAGGAGTAAATTCACTGAGTTATATAACCACTACACATTTATCTTTTTAAGAAACTGCTAAACTATTTTTTAAATTGGTTGTGCCACTTTTTATTTTTCTTTTTTTAATATTCCTTTGGGGTATTTTATTAAATACCCCAAAGTTAAAGTACAGTGCCAGTTGTACAATTTCTTTTGTCTGTAGCTTTATGTGTTCCACTTCTTCTCTTTTGTAACACGTTTTCTCTTTTCCTAGTACGTGTTTGCAGGTCATGCAGTTTACAGTCATCTGGTGAGTGGGCACACGCACACACCATAGCTCCTCCAATTCCCCTATCCCATTTCAGTCTTATTGCTATTATTAATCTTCGTTCACGTTATGGCACACAATATTTATATTGAGATTGGTTTCCTGTGCATGACATATTTTTAGTCTACTTATTTTTTCTTCTCCTCCTGCTCACCCCTAGCACTTAAACCACTTCTCTACTGCAAGAGATCCATCTCCTTGTCCCTTTCTACCCATCCTTTATGATTCATTTTGTTTCTACCTTGTCTCATTCAAATAAGAGATAGCATACAATATTTAAGCTTGTGTGTCTGGGTTATTTCACTCAAAATTATATTTTTCAAGTACATCCATTATCCTAAAAATATCTCAAATCTCTTAATCTTTATAGCAGATTAGTATTCTGTTACTTATAGATACCAGATTTTCTTTATCTAGTCATCTACTGATGACTGTTTCCAAGCTTTCAGCTATCACTGGGTCCTAAGAAATTCTTAATTTCAATTCTTTGAGAAGTCTCCATTTTGATTTGCACAATGGTTGTATTAATTTACATTCGCACCATGAACAAAGAAAGGTTCCTTTTCCACCAAAGCCTCAACAGCATTTGTTATTGTTCAACTTCTTAATGATTGCCTCTCTTTCTGGAGTAAGATGGAATTTTAGAGTTATTTTAATTTTTGTTTCTCTGGTGATCAGAGATGTTGAGCAGGCATTGTCCATCTTTACTTCTTCTTTTGTGAAGTGTCTGCTTATTTCTCCTGTCGATTTTTTGGCCAGATCTTCAATTGTAGGTGGTTTAGTTTATTCAAATTTTTGTACATTATAGATTTTAGTCCTCTGCCCAACATAAATATTTTTCTCAATCCATCAATTGTCTTTTTACTCTCTAGATTAATTTTTTTGCTGTATATAACTTTCAGTCTGATATAATTCCATTTCTTGATTCTTACAGATAATTCTTGAATAATTGAAATTTTGTTTAGAAAATCTTTTCCTATGCTTATGTCTTTAAGTATTTTAACTATTTTTATCTTCCAGAAAGTTTAATGTTTGTGTTTTTAACTGTGTCTGATTCATTGTTTCTGTCAAGAATATTCTCAAATATTTTCTGCATAGCGGATTTAGCACTCATATACCTTCTAAGCTGGTCTTTTTCATGGAAATGGCTTACTTATCTATTTAATAACTATTTTGTTATCTAGTAAATATCTATTTTTAAAATATAGTTTTGCTAGATAACTTTATCTGAATTGGAAGTTATTTGCTCTTACAGCTTGAAATATTTCATGCTCTTTTTGGTCTTTATGGTTTGTGTTAAGAAGTCAGCTGTACATTTGCATGTACTTTTTTTTTTTTGCTTTTCTCTGGCTGCACTTAAAATTCTGATTTTTTTAGAGCCAGCTAGATAGTTCAGTGGACCAAGCACCTGCTTAGGCAAGTGCACAGACTATGGTTCTATCCCTCACGTAACACGTCTCCAGCCACGGGGCCAGGGCATGGTGGTATGAGCCTGTAATCCCAGCACTGGGGAGGCTGAAAACAGTAGGATCACTACTACAAGTTCAAGCCATGTAGTGAGACCTTGCCCAAAATAAATAGATAAATAAAATTCTGATATTTTTGCTAGATACCTGGTAATTTTATAAGAATATGTGTTGGTGTGATTCTTTATTATCTTAATTGTTTGGCATTCTATAACTATGTAATTAAATAATTTTCTCATATTTGGAAAATTTTCTTCCATGATTTATGTACCATCCAGCTTTTCTCTCTAACTCTAGTTAGCATTAAGTTGATCTTCTTGTTGTCATCTAGTATACAGTCTTCTCTTACTCTCTTTATGGCTTCTTTGAGCTCTTTATTGTAACTCACTATTTTGTTCTCAGTATCAGACACTCTGTCTTCACTTCAGTCATTCCCACAATGTATGAATTTGTACAGTTTTTTTTTTACTTCAAGTATTTGTGTTTTACAGTTCACCAAGGATTCTATATTCTTGTTGAATCTAGCATATAAATTTTGAACTGTTTTTATTAGCTTGTCCAATATTTTTACCTATTTCCTAAAAGTTCACTGTGCTTATATTGAGTAAAACTGCCATGAACTTTTGATTCATTTCTTCCTTGAATTCATGTATTTTCTTATTCTTTTTACAAGCTTTTCATAGATTTCTGCTATGAAACCTATGGTTTTCTTTTTGCTTTGTGACTCCTTGCTCTGTCTTGGGAGGTGGGGTTTTGAGACCTTCTATTTCCTTCCTTCCCTATTCTCTCTGTCTCTAGGTCTCTCTGTCTCTCTGTCTCTGTCTTTGTCTCTCTCTGTCCCTCCCTCCCTTCCCTCTCCATGTAACATATAATAAATATATAATAATATAATTTATATATATATATATATATATATATATATATATATATATATATATATTTCCTTCATCTTCTTTTTACCATGAGCAGCATGCAAGAGTTTCAATTGCTCTACTCCTAGACTTCCCATGGTCAGACTATCCAAATAGATACATAATGCTATCTCATTGTAGTTTTAATTTGTCCATAAAGAATACCCATAGTTAAGGGTCAGCCAGATAGCTCAGCTATTAAAGTGACTGCCAGCAGGTGCAGGGGCCAGGGGCTTCGTCTCCGGATCTGCTATGCTGGCCCTCCACCAGGGCGCTGAGACGGCAGTGAGACTGGGCATGGTGGTGCATGCCTGTAATCCCAGCAGTTGGGAGGCTGTAATTAGGCAGATTACTACGAGTCTGATTTAGTAGTGAGACCCTGAACATTCCCCTGTAGACTCTTCCCTAAAATACAAGAAAGAAAAAAGAAAGAATATTCATAGTGAGCATTTTTTTTTTCTGGAACCAGGGATTGAACTCAAGCCCTTGCACTTGCCAGGCAAGCGCTTATTCTACTGAGCCATCTCCCTGACCCCGTGAGCATTTTTATATATTTTCTATATGTCTTCTTTCCTAGAATCTATCTAAATTTTTTGGTTTTTCTTTTACTACCAAGTTATGGGAGTTCTTTAAACATTCTATATGTAAGTCTCTTATCACATAGGTCACATTAAAATAGTTTCTTCCAAAATATAACTCGATTTTTTTCATTTTATTTAAAGTGTTTTATAAAGGGTCAGCGTTCATTGTGGGTGAAAATTTATGAGTTTTTTTCTTTTATAAATCGCATTGTCATCATGAAATTTTTGCCTGATACAATGTTCCACAGATTTGTACTTAGTTTTGTTTCAGAAATTTTATATTTTTAGATATTTCACTGAAGTCAATGCTCATTTTAGATTTGTGTATATTGTAATTCTTGAATCTCATCATATTTTCCTCTTTTTTTTTCTTATTTTTCTATTTTTTTGTCTTTGAATGTTCAATTTGTGCCAATACTGACTGCCAAAAGACTATTCTTTCTCTATTTAATTGCCTTTAAACTTTGATCAATAATAAATTGATTATAAATTGGGCATTGTGGTATGTGCTTGTAATTCTAGCACACAGGAGGCAAAGACAGTAGAACTGTTGCAAGTTTAAGGCCAGCCAAAACTGCACACTGAAACATTCTCTCAAACAAACAAAAATCACTTGATTATTTATGTTTATTCTCTCATTAAGCTTATTGGTATATTTATTCTTCTTGAGATTATTACTACACTATGTTCATTACTGTGATTTTTATAGTAAGTCTTGAAACTAGGCATTTCTCCAAGCCTTCTCCTTCTTGAAGTTGTTTTGTAATCCTAATGCCTTTTTGCATGTCTATATAAATTTTAAAATCAGCTTCTCAATTTCTACCAAAACAACACTAACTACAGACTACTGGGAATTTGAATGGGAATGCTTTGATACATCAGTTAACATATTAACAGTATCAATTAATCCAATCCAAGAATCTAGTGTATCTTTTTATTTATTTCAGGTTGCTTTAATTTCTCTTAGAATGTTTAGTGGTTTACTGTGCACAGATACTACTACAATTTTAGTAACTTCTTTCATGTCCATATTATTTCTCTTATCTTAAGAAAACCGCATCATCTTTCATGGGCCCTCACAACCTCAAATAGTGCAAAATTACCCTAGCTTTTGTGATGGTTGCACAATGCTGCTGATTACTGAATCAATCATTTGATTAAACAAAAGAATCATGAAGAAAAAAGCAGAGGCAAGAATGAGCCCACAAAATAGGGATTCAAAGCAACAGACATCTGAGCTAAGACAGAGACTAAAAGAAATAATCGTGAGCCACAATAGGTGGAACTGCTCAGAAGTTAGCCCCAAGATTCAAATAAGCAACTGTAACAGCAGCATTAATACTCACAGCTGGACACAGAAGGTACGGCAAGAATCTGTTGTACACAAATACATTCAGAGATTAATAGGTAATGTTCCTGATGCACAAATGAGACCAACACAGAAAGCCAGGAAAAGAGCTTGAAGTAGTAGTAATGAACCTTTTTTCCATACGTAGGCAGACTGTAACCTTTTCTATGCCCATGAAAGAATTTAATGAAACCCTGACTTGTCATACTTCTAAAATATTTTAACCTCTATTCAGCTAGACTTCCCAGAGTGGGCACTCAATAACAAAACATGCAGCATAATGCTAAGTGCATATTAATGCACAATCAATTCTCAATTGACCATTTTTTCCAAATTTAAGAAAATTTATAATAGGTTCTTAGTTTTTTATTGACAGTTGTGTAGAGAATAGATTTATCAACCAAGGTAATTAGTGCTTGTGACTACCACAAGCAAACCAGAAATCTTGGGGCCTAGCACAATAAATGTTTATTTATACTACATAAAATTGATGTGTATTGGGCTACAGTTCTGTAACTTAGATTGTACCCTCAGGAACAAATGGCCTCCAAAGTTTCCAGATGAGGAAAAGAGTCACAAAGGAAACATTATGGACCTTAACCAACTCATCTTAGATCTACACACAGCCCTCTATCACCAAATAGTCTCTTTGTTACTCTATGGTCAGAACTAACCCCAAGAGAGCCTGGAAAATATAGGGCAAAATATAGGGCATATGGTGAACATCAACCAACTCTATTGAAGATAAACTTAGCATTTCCTCCACTCCCTGTCTCCCTTCCAGTAGTAAATAAAACTGCTTAAGCAAAGAATATGATTTGAGATGTGTTATATGGAAAGATGGGAGTGGAAATCAGCCCATAGTGATAAGGGATATGGGCTTAGTATTTGTAGAAAAAACTTTAGAAGACTGTGGTCATAAGAGTATGACCTGTACTCATACATTCACAAACCAAAATATCTGAATATATTCCAGTATACTAAATGTGTAACCACGGCATAAAAGTAGGAACACCCGCTTGCCAATACATGTACTGATTCACTGGGAAATTTAGTCCCATCTGTCTCCCTATTCTGGACTGCAGAGTTGAGGGTTTGACCCTAGAAAGGCACATTCTATCCAAAGAAGCAAACAAGAGGCCCAGTACTGAACTTAAAGATATGATTGTTGACAAGGCACATGGGCTACTCTAATGCCTAGGAATTAATAGGTAAAAATATCAACATATTGTCTTGCATTTGTGGGATCTGTAGTTAGATTTACTTTTTCAATTAGCATGTTAGAAATTTTTGCTTTTTCATTGATTAGTCTAGCGCAGCTTTTCTCATTTGTTTTCTATTTTGTTGCTTTTTGCTTTTTGTTTTTAATTAATCCATTTCATGGAATTGTACTTATTACTCTCATCTTAGATCTACACACATCTTAGCTTTCTAAGGTAGTACCTTAGGTCACTAATTTAGACTTTTCTTCTTTCCTAATGTAAATACGCAAAGCTGTTTTTAAACCCCTTAATTACCATTGGATTGTTACTATAAATCTGTCTTTTAATACCAATATCTGAGTCACCTCTGGAGTTGATATACATTGATTGTATTTCTTCTGAAGATAGGTCAACGTCTTTCTTGCTTTGTTGGATATTAAGTAATTCTGGATGTATTCTGGAATTGGGATGTTTTATTGTGTAGACTCTGGTTTCTACAGTACTGTGTTTCTCACAAAGACTTTGATAATTTTGGTTTGGAAAATCGTAGACACTATCTTTGGAGCAATAGCTTATATCTCAGGTTAGATAATTTACTTCTCTTATGGTCTTATTGTTACTTGTGTACACGGAGGAGGGATCAACCAGAGACTTGGGTACTTGAAACAGAATTTAGGGTTCTTCTCTCTGACTCTCCTTTTAGAGAATTCTCCTTTACTTTTCTCCATCATTGCACTCAGCTCTTGTATCTACCTCCTCAGGCCTAAAAGACTATCAGCATTTCCTACTTCTTGCTTTTATGTCGAATCTCATAAATGAGGGAAAACACACTTTGGTTTATCCTTTTATCCATATTCCCACTCACCTCCATAATCCCTTTGTCTTAATTGACTTTCTGAGTTCTACAGGTAGTTGTTCTTTGTGTTGTCACCTGTAGTTAGCAAAAAGTGTCTCAGGAGCAAAATTTAGTATCTCAGGAGAAAAATAGGGCATGCATACTTTAAAATAACAATTAAGCATAAAACATTTGAGAGTGTGAAGTAATTTCTCATATTGTGATTTTTCATAAGAAGAAGGTGTAGGGGAAGAAGAGCACCTTGGAAGTAGACAACAAAAGTTTCTGAAAGTGGAGAGGATATGGAAGAGAGAGTCAAAGACAAACTAATTTTGCATTATCCCACCTGGATTAAATCTGACAGAAGCAAAAAGGTCATGCTAAGATATATGGGTCATATGGCTGACTTAGTACCTTCTGTTGGCCCTAAGTTCACTCTATTTTCTCTACTTTTCCTTTACTCTGGAGGCACAATACTGTGCATTGCAGCAAGAGCTCTGCTTCCCTCTGGTTTCCCTTTGGATTCGCCTAATGGGCAGTATATGCAGAAGATTAAAAGAAGAGAGGACAGTGAGATCAGTATTTTTCCCCAACCTCTCACCCTGATAGGTACCTGTCCATCAATTGCTCTCCCTTACCAAAGAACACAGTGTCTCTCCCTGGAATAGTCTTTCAGGAGGGAGTACTTACTAGAAACCTGGAGTAGTGCCACTCCCTTGTTGCTTTTCTTAATTCCTGCACACACTTTTATAAACAGTCCTGTTAGTATTCTCCTTCCAGCATGAATATACCATCTGTTTCCTGCCAGAATTCTGATAGATGAAGCCTCATAAAAATAACAGGTCCTTAGAAACAGCTGATGGTAAAGCACCAGTCACTGTCAAGCACTAGGGGATAAGGTAATCGCCTCCAAATAGTTACCAATTTTCATTTACAAGTGTCTAATTTAATGCTAACATCACTCTGAGTATGCATTGCTATCACTTCCATTATAAGGTGAGAAAACTGAGGCTCTAAGGCAAGGTGGAAATACTAGGATCCTCTGATCTTCTTTAAACTGTAAAGGTATAGTGCCTTCCCACTGTACCTTCACCTGCCTCACTCAGACATGCACACCACTGATGTTGAAACTCAGAACTTTCAGTCTTCTGGAGCTGCCAAGACATTTGTGAAGTCCTTGAAGTCCAAGGAAGAGAGTGATTATTCCAACTTTATTCTTTCTTAAAATATAAATGCTAGGGAAATAGCACCTGGAAAATTCAAACACTTTGGTGACCAGAGCTTATTGTTCAGAGATCTTTGTTGCATTTTTTATAAGAAATTATTGTGAAGTACTACTTAGCTATAAAGAAAGACAAATTTGAAGCACTTATAGATAAGTGGATGCAACTAGAGGCTGTACTCATTAATGAAATACATCAGATCCACATGTGTAAATATCATATTGTCTTCCTATTCTAAGAACCTGAAAGAATAAATAAAATGTGAAAGGTATAATAGATATGGTAAAATGGAAAAAAAAAATTGAATTTAAGGATTAAACAATGAAGATGAGAGAAAGGAGAAAAGATAGGAAAAAAGGAGAGGAAAACATGCAAGTATGTATACAGGATGGCTAAGATGATTGCACTCATAATGTCCATCATTTTTTTTTAAACAGCAGTTAATGTTTAGAATTTTCACCTTGATTGACTGTATGTTGATATCTGTGATCTGCACAACCATATAAAGGCCAGCAATGTGCAATTCAAAACCCATGGTTGAATACCTCTTGGTCTTGTAAATGTATACCTTTTCTGATTAGCAGTTATTGAACTTTCTTTAAAACAAAGTAAAACAAAAAACACAAAGAAAAAATTAAGCTGTCTTCAAACAAGTACCAGTATTTAATTATTTCCCCAATCTTGAATAATTGTATCTGTTAATCTGAGCAACACATTTGACAGTAAAAATAGATAATTTAACAACCATTGTTAATTAGCTCTTCCTGTTTTGAAAATCTATAACATAGGTATTATTGTATGTTCCTTGTTTCAATCTTTTTTTTGGTGGGGGGAGGACTGAGGATTGAACTCAGGCCCTTGGAGTTCCCAGGCAAGCACTTACTCTACTGAGCTATCTCCCCAATCCCTATGTCATTTTTTCCATAATTTTATTAAAAAACAAACAGCAGTGAGACAGTTTTAAATCAAATTAGTGTAGGACAGATTCAATAATATACTGCATGTTGTTTTCTTAGTGCTTATTTGTTGTACAAAGTACAGAAATGATATTCTATTTACAAACACTATTATAGCAGATCCCTCTATTCATTGAATTAAGAGAATGTGGCTGTATACCTATCCTTTTTCTATTTAATTTTATTTTATTGAACTACAAATGTCAATCAGACAGTTTCAAGACACCTTAACAAGACAGATTCGATAAATTAATACATTGCAAACTGTTTTCATAATGTTTTTGTATTGTACAAGGTGTATACATTATATTATATTTACAGATATTATTTTAGCAGATATCTATTATCAGTGAATTAAAAGTGTAGCTGCTTACTTATCTTATTTTTTATACCTGAATTATATCAAAAATTCAATAATTATTTTCCTAGTGGATGACCGTAGTACTAGAAGCCGACATAATATCCTGTCCAACCACCATTAGTGCAGATCTTGCCTCTCATAGAATTATGTAGAAGCACAGCGTTATCTATCCCAACTGTACTGTCTATACACACACA